>JAQZBX010010023.1:0-45048 GCA_029593785.1 Cabassous unicinctus
AAAATTTGTTTTTTAAGATGGAGCAAGGAAGTGTTTCTGATTGCCTGGAATTTTCCTAATGGCCCAATGTTTGTTGGTGAATTTGTTTAGTTTTCTTTTTTTGTTTCTCCTTAACCAAGTGGGAATAAAAGCTGTGTAAATTGTTTTTATTTTCTTGGGCTTTTAAAGAGAAAGACCTACTCCTCGCTCTCCACCAGTACAAATATGGATTTTCTGTGTGATTCCTTACTGGTTTCACATAATCTGCTCTCTGAAATGAAACATGATCTTGAGGTCTCTCTGCTGCCAGTCTATACAAGCAAGTGGTTTGGATTTTGCACCTAAACCTTGAGAACAGTTCTATTTGATTAAGATCATCTTGGTCCTCTCTCTAATTCATAGTAGATGAGTCTCTGTCTCTTTCTACATCTGAAAGTCTTCCAGTTTATCCTTGTTTGGAGGCTCTTATCTTCTAGTATTATCAAAAAACGAAATATTTTATTTTGCTTTTTGTTCTCCTCATTGCTTTTAGATTATTTCTAGGAACAGAAGGAAGAAACACCAGCTTTACAAATCTTCAAACGGGGAATTAGCATGTGCCACTCAAATAATTCCCATATTTTAATGATGATTTGCACAATAGGACGTGGTTGGCATTGTAAAATATTTTCCTAAATCTTCAGACTTAGAGCAGTGTATTTTTACATATTAGTCAGAGATTTTTAAATGTGGGGCAAAATTAAAATCAGAAATATAGCAAAAGAAGTAGGGCAATAATTGCCATGAATAGAAGTTAAAATACATATACAAGTGGATAAATACAGAAGGAATTCTATACCAACGTGGCAATAACTGTTATGTTGCTAAAAATTAATGATTTGAAGTTAGAGGACCCTTAGAATTTATTGCAACAAACTATTTAGTTGAAATCTCCTAAAGAATAGTAATAGTTTAGAAGAGGAAGTAGTTAGAAAAATCTTGCTTCCCTGAATTAAAGGCAAGTTATACTGAAGTTTTGGATAGCGTCAAATTTTTTTCTTTCAAATACTGTAAAACCTCAAGGTAGAGATGGGCTGATATAAGTTTATGTAAGTAAGGCGTTGTATCACTGACTGGAAATTCGTGAGAAACTCACGCTAAGTCTTAGCCTCCAATCTTTGCATAACACAGGCATTAACAACTAAAAAGAGAGGAATTCCAAAATATATTCTCATTATTTTATTTTAGATCACCTTTCAGGCAGCCCAATTATTTTAAATATTATAGTACATTAATGAGGTTAAGTATAAAAAGTAAAGACACTATGTTGGCTTCAGGAATTTTTAGAATCTCATGTAGCAAATGAGTAAGTGGAACTTTAAAAATGATGTTCTCCATGTATCTCACCTCAGAAAACCCAAAATCTACTTAATGACCTTGTTTGTAGTATCATTGCAACTCTTTACTTGCTCTCCCTAAAGGAACTTTAAAAACTTAACAATAGTTAGAAAGCACGAAGAGGTAATTACCCTTATTAATGAGGTTGCTGACTACATCCCATGAAAATAACTTTCCGTGCAGTAGAGCCAGGCTGTTTTTATGTCAGATACACTCACCCTTGATATTTCTTAATTACTTTCTAAGTTTCCTTGACTCACCTTAGCTGCCAGGAGTGCTGTAGCCCCCAAATCGACCACCAATTGTGGATAGGTCAGATGGCAACAACCCATCTTGGACTTGATATAACCCTGACCTTAAAAAGTTTAAAGTTGTTCTAAAAGAATCATAATCGCAATCTCTAAATTAAATTTCAGCTCTTCAGATTATTTTTAACACAGTCAAAATTTTAAAACTGTAAATGAAAAGACTATCATTCATGTACTCAATAAAGAAGTCAGTATTATGACTATAAGCAATGATACAAGATTGTAAGAGAAGGACTTTGAAATAATACTAACAGCTATAAAATCACTAAGTATTGAAAAGTATCAATGTCTTAAGACTTTTTAATTTATTTTATTAAATTTTACAACACTGATGCAGATAGAAATGAATTTGTTAATTACCACATTACTTCATGGCTTAAGATAAGATTAGTAGCTCAGCTAAACAGTAGGGCCTAGATTAAATCCATAAGATTGACAAATTATTTTAATACAATGTCATTTTGTTTTGGAGGGAGTAAAGTATCCACTGATGATCTCATGCATTTTTTGTAAATTATTCTAAAATAAAACAGTAATAATAACAGCAACCAGGTGTTTCAAAGTACATTTTATAATATGGAAGGGCTTATTTTTGTTTGTTTCCAAGTAGGCAATTTCTAAATGTCTGCCAATATAATGTAACAGTATAATGAAGTGGGTTCCTGTAAAATGAAAAAAACAAAAGAAAAGAAAAAACTACTAAATGATTCTGCATGGATCACTACTGATTTGCAAACTAATAGATCAGGGTAAGAATAACTTTTCAGTAGTTCAAAGTTGTATCAAAAGGTAATAAAGCTCAGGAATAGCAGGCAAATGTAGATTTCTTTGATCCCAATATAATTGCTATCATTCTTACTGTTATTATTTGCTAAAATTTAACTCTGACATTCCATCTTACATACATTATCTGCAGGGAATCAGTTATAATCTCTGCAAGTAAGTGCTTTAAGTTTTATTCCTAGTACTAGGAAAGATTTATCACTATTAGTACAGTGCCTTATAGCAGGAAGTTAATAAATGATATTAATATTAGTGAGGATATATTTCCTTTGAAGACAAATTAAATAAAATTGTGACCACTAAGTGAGATCTTCATGCTAATTTAGGCCCTCATGGGCAACTGGTGCATTTTTGAGGCACACCCACGTAGAATAACAGAGTAGCCTATTACTATAGAGTAATAGCTGTGCCCATGTCAAAATGTATTGGCTGATATGGGATATGAATGTTAATTGACACTGTCTGCCTTAATATTATGGGTCTTACTAATTGGGTTTATTAAAATGCATCAATCAAATTGTGTCCACATGAGGCCCAATTCTCTCCAGGTAAAAGCTAAATGAAAAGAGAAAATCATGAATTTAGTACCTAAGTTTCTACCTAGCATAGTTTTTAAGTTAATTTAATCTTTTCATTCTTGAAGTTTATTACAGTGCTTCTCTTTTCATTCAATTTTACTTTTATACTCTTTTCTCCTGTGCCCAAATGTTCCTGAGTATACAGTACAGCTACCAAAATGGAAAGAACATGAAATTTGTACTCATGAATAACTGGATTTGTATCCTAATTCTGCAAAAGTATCCATTTAATTTAAAATGTTTATGAGTTGCAATCATTGCATGTTGGGGTATAAAAATATCAGTGCTCTGGAATTATTTAGATTATCTGGACCTTATGCAATGAAACTTTTGTGTGTTTATTTCATTATCTAATGCATGTGATTAGTTTACATTCTCACACCCCATGTGATTGATTGGCAAAGTATGTAGTTTCTATTCTTCCTGAGCCCCACATATGCCCCAAATCATTTCTTTGCCACTCTCTTACAAACACACTCTCTCTAAAAAAAGAAAATCTACATCTTTTGAGGATTAAATATGAAATTTGGCTAAACTGTAATTCCTCTTCTACTTGCTGACATATGTCAACTCACAGGTCATGCTCTTTCTTTCATGGACCTGATTCACTCTATGCCTAGCCTTCCCATAATCCTAGGAGATATCAATGTCTACATAGATGAACAAGACTCAACATTCCTTAATGATATCATATCAAATCATATGACCACTTCTCTTCAGATATTTTCTCCCATATTCACATCATGGAGCTTGTTAAAATCTTCAAAATCACTAATGTAATTCTCCCAGTATAAGCTTGCTGGAGCTGTGATTGATATCTGTCATTAATTTTGGAAAATAATCAGTGATTATTACTTCAAATATTTCTTCTGTCCCTTTCTCTCTTCTAATACTCCCATTACACATATGTTACACCTTTATAATTGTCAACCATTTCTTGAATAAGCTGTTCCTTATTTTTTCATTCTTTTTTCTTTCTGCTTTTTAGTTTGGGAAATTTCTATTGACATCTTCAAGCTCACAGGGTTTTTCCTCAGGCAAGCACTGTCTACTGGTGAGATCACCAAAAGCATTCTTCATATCTGTTACAGTGTTTCTGAATTGTACGTTTTTCTTTTGATTCTTTCTTAGAGTTTCCATCTCTCTGCCTACATCATCCATATGTTCTTGCATATTGTATACTTTTTCAAGTTGACCCCTTAGTATATTGATCATAGTTATTTTAAATGCCCAGTCTTATAATTCCAAAATTTTGCCATGTCTGAATCTGGTTTTGATACGTGTCTCCTCAGCCTGTTTTTTCTTATCTGTTACTCTGCTTGCAATTTTTCATGGGTATTGAGACATGATGTATTCGATAAAAGGAACTGAGGTAAATAAACCATTAGTGTGAGGATTCATGTTTCTCTGGTGAGGAGTTAGGTTATGTTTAATTTTCCTGTAGCTGTAGAGGTTTTGATTTTCTCTGCTGACCATTTTTTTTTAATCCCTCCTATTGTTTTAGCTTGAGAAAAGCTGCTGGGAGAAATATACAAGAATATACAAATATACAAGAAATGGGTTGACTTTTACAATGGGGATTTATTAGGTTAAAAGCTTACAGTTCTGAGGCTATGAAAACTTCCAAATCAAGACATCATCAGGAGATCCTTTCTTCCCAAGCTGCAGCTATGGGCAATCAGGTACATGGCACCATCTATTTGCCTCTTCCCTCTTCTCTGGGCCTGGTTGCCTTCAGCTGCAGGCTGCTCCATCTGTGGCTTTTCTCTCTCCTGTGTTAGCTGATTTCAACTTCTGGAGTCTTCTCTCTGTCTCTGCAGCTCTTGCTCTATGTTTATGGCTTTTTATTTCTCTGTTTATAAAGGACTCCAGTAAGAGGACTAAGACCCACTCTGGGTCATCAAATCTAATCAGAGGCCCTTAACTGAAGTAATTTTAAAAAAAGCTCCCACCTACTATAGGTTTACATACACAGGAATGAATTAGATTTAAGAACAGGATTTTCTGGTGTCCACAAAAGCTTCAAACTGCCACACTTGTTATCTTTGGGTTTTTTTAGAAACTCCTTCTTAAATAGTCTTATAACATAGTGTCTTGCAGCTCTGTCAGTTATCCCAGTGTTGCTATAATGGAGCCTCACTGATGTGGTGGAGAGGAAACAGTCTATACTCTCAAAACTTAATCATTTGATTAAAAAGTTTTTGATTAATTTTTGTTAGTGGGCCTGAGTCCTTGGGTTGTGACTGCCAAAATCATTTCTTTGAACTTTTTTCCTCCCCTTATGTGAGACAGGAGGTCTAGAAGGGACTGAGTTGTCTACTGTTCTACCCCTTGATCAGTAAAGGCTCTAGTAAAATAATTTCCTTTGATGGCAGGCCTTTGTAATATATGGAGAACAAGCTGGGAATTTTTCAACATGGTTACTTTTTCCCTCTCTGCCAAAAGCAGGTTTTCACTATGAGAACCTGGAGGGGCTCTGGAAGTTAAAACTCAGGAAAGTGTGGGTTCCCTCTTAAATGAGGCCTCCAGGAGTGAAATTTCACAGTGAAATCTCAGTACTGCAAGGAAAAAGAAAAAAAAAAATTACAAAGATTTCAGAGAAAGAGAGATATTACTGCCAAAAAATTAACTATCAGTCTGCCATCAGACATGTCGTTTCCTTCAACATTCTCAAGGAATATGATTTTAATCTGTAATTATATGCATAGCATGTGTTAAAAGCATTTTGGAAAATATGGGGCAGATGGATGGAACTATCTTGCTTGCAGTTGCAGACATTCTCTGTTCCGGGATGGGCACTTTCTATCACCATCTCTTTGTTAGTTGTCCTAGGTGAGTCCAATGAACTGGAGAGTAGGTGTTGTAACTTTGCTGATATTCAGGGTTCAACCAGCATAAAAACAGACTGAAGATTTAAGTCTCTGGAACATACAGTTAACAAGTATAGCACTATTTATGGGTTCAAATAAAATGGGCAGAAGAACCATGTGTAGGGAAAATATAAATGAGTCTAACTCTGGTACACTGGGGAGAATATATGACAAAGTAAGGCCCACTGACAGGGTGCTGAATTCCTGAGCTTGTCTGCCTTGCTTATAGTATCTAGCTGTCTCTAGAGCCCTCAGGAGACCCGCGGGTTGAGGCACTGTTTGCTGTGGCAGTCAATGAGATCCAGCTGAGACGTGAATGAGCATAACCTCTGGAACGACCTCCCTACTCACTTTAAAATCTCTAAGCCATAAAAACTCATTTGTATTTAATAGGACTCATTATTTACCATGTATGTATCTAAAATTAAATATTACTCAATAAGTTGTTCACCCCAAAATAACCAAAAGTTATTAGAAAGAGGGAGGAGTCATAGCCTATAAGAAAAAGTGGACATTATTGTGATGTAATGATGCAGACAAATCTGAAAGGAAATTGATGGTGTTCTTTTGGGCAAGCTCTATCAATTTTTGGAGATTTTCATTTTTTATCCTATGTATCCATCAAGTCATGCCACTTAGTTTTTGTTTTATTTTTTTGGTTGCTCAAACAAGTGAGTCAACTGAAACCATGGGAATTTATTAGCTCATGGTTTTGAGGCTAAAATAAAATTCAAATCAAGGCATCATCAAGGCAATGCTTTTTTTCCCCCCAGAAGACTGTGGGGTACCTGTGATGCTTGATCCTTGGCTTCTCTGTCACATGGCAGTGTACATGGCCACCTCTCCTGGCTTCTCCATTCACTAACAGGTTCCATTGTATTTCAGTTTCTGGATGCTGCCTGTGGCTTTCTCCCTCTCGGAGTTTCATTACCTTTATAAAGGACTTCAGTAATGGGATTTAGACCCATCCTGATTGAGGTGAATGACACCTTAACTGAAGTAACCTCATCAAAAACTCTTACTTATGATGGGCTTACACCCACAGGAATGGATTAAGTTTAAGAACATGTTTTCAATGTTACATGTTCAGCTCAAACCACCACAGTTCTGCACCAAATAATATGGACATAATCATAGTAATATAAAGGCTGTTTTACCATGCTTAGATTTTTTTAGGATCATCTATAGACAAAACATAACATGCATAATTAAGAAAGTCTATGAAATTAAAAAAAATAATATTTCTAATAAAATTGGAAGATGGACAAATTTAGCTTATGTCCTATGTAATATATCATGACATGGAGATTTATGTGTACAAGTAATTATTAAATTGTTTAATGCTAAAAAAGGCACAATAATATAATTGATTTAATTTGGGCATTTAAATTGATAACAGTCTCATATAAATATTTATATATACAATAAGTAAAGGAAAAAACAACAACCAAAAGCCCTCTAAAATGTGGAAATTTCTTGGAAAGGATTAATTTTTTGGAGAAGGATTAGCTTACCTTATGGTGGGAATGAAAATTACCATTTTATTTTTATATACCATCATTTTAATTATTGTAGCCATCTCTAAACCTTGATTTAATGTAAAAATTGAATATTTAATATTTCCATTGAATTTTATATTCATCTTAACAAATATTAATCAGAATTCAGTGGTGTTCAAATGATTCCTTGTTCATGATTCTGTTATTTTTATGTCTATAATTTCTTATTGTTGCATTGCAAAGACCTTTAAGAATCTCTTTTCCAGTAAAATTTTGGAAATATTTTACTTTCAGTTTGCTTACATACCTGAGGATGGAAATTTTGTTGCCTTTATGAATGATAGTATTCTCAAATAATATTTTTCCCACTCTTTACTCTCTGAAACTTAATCAATTTTCTAGCAAATAGAGCTTCAGAAAAGTAGGACCCTGTTGTTTTTCCTTTATCTGAATGTAACCTATTCTTTCAGAATAAAAATTTAATTCTCCCTCAAATCCTTAAAATTCATCATTTCACCAGTATTGAAATTTCCATCTCTTCAAGCCAATGTCATCTGTAGAAGTTTATCAGTCTTTAGCTCAGGGCAGTTTTTCCTTTTATTTCTTCTTTGTTGGAATTTGCTTTTTACCAATCTCTTTCTCCAAATGTCCCTTTTTGTATAAACTGTATCTTCCACTTCTATACAATAATAATAAATGAGTAATGAAGCTAACAATATCAATCATAGCAAAAATAATGCAATACAACATTTATATAGCACTTCTTTATGCCTGGTACTGTTATGAGCTACACATGCACACACACACACACATTGCAATCACACACAAATTAAGTACAGACTTATAAAACAGCTCCTATTGCTCTTCCTATTTAAAGCACAGAGAGGTTACATGACTTCTCAAAGGTCACACAGGTTAAAAAAAAAAATACACTCCAGATTCAAACCTGGCTCCAAAGACTAGACTCTCAATCACCAATCTATACTGCTTCTATGTATTGTTTTCAATTCTTTCTCTGAGTTCAGTATATATTTCTGGAATTTCTGTTCTCACTTAGATTCTTACATTTTATATATTTATAATAAACACTTATGAAGCACATGTTATGTGCCAAGCACTGTTCTGAGCATTTTACAAATATTAACTCATTTAGTCTTCATAGTAACCCTGTAGTATGGCTACTGCTAGTTCCATTTTACAGATAATTATGATTTATGTTTTATTAATATCTAATATTTAGCACAAGACAACATGTAATATTTATGTGGATTATGAATCATAGATTAAAACAAACACTTATGACCCTTTTGCCTAGATATAGTATTAGAACATTATCTGTATCATTGAAACTACCTGTGAGATTCTTCCCTTTTGCAGAGGTAACTACTGTCTTCTGTTTGTGGGTTGAGAGAACAATCATACGTGGAGTACAAGTTGCCTATATACCACTCTTTTCTTAACTCCTTGCATTGGTGTGGAATTTTTGTTACAGTTGATGAAAGCACATTTTTATAATTGTACTGTTAACTATAGTCCATGGCTTAACTTAGGGTTCACTGTCTATGTAGTGTAGTTCCATGGAGGTTTTTTTTTTATTTTTATTTTTTAAGAATTTTATTCTGTTACTATGTATGCAACCTAACATTTCCCCTTTTAATCACATTCAGATATATATTTCAGCGCTGTTAATTATGTTCATAGTGTTGTGCTACCATCACCACCATCCATTACCAAAACATTTCTTTTGTTCCAAATAGGAACCCTGTACATTTTAAGCATTAACTTCCCATTCTTTTTCTCCACCCCATCCCCTGGTAACCTATATTATAGATTCTGACTCTACGAGTTTGCTTATTCTAATTATTTCCTATCAGTGAGATCACACAATATTTGTGCTTTTGTGTCTGGCTTATTTCACTCACCATGATGCCTTAAAGCTTCATCCATGTTGTTGCTTGCCCAAGTAACTAAAGAAAAATAGATAAATGGGCCTCTCATTAAAATAAAAACTTTTGTGCCTCAACAATCCTTTTAAAGAAAACCTTTGTCAAATATGTATATATGTCTCAGCTTGTCTTTTTAGTTTTGTTCATTTTTGTGCTTTTTGAAAATGATAACTTATAAGTCTTCTACAAATCTATCTCTGCACAGTACATATTTTGATTCTAAGATTTATCCATATTGCTCCATGTAGCTTCAGTTCATTTATATTGTTTTTCTATTATATTAAAGGGATTGTGTATTTACTTTTATAGATAATGTCCTCTTTAATCAAGAAAATAAATGGGTTGTTTTATTAGAATTTCTGTTTACTGAAGTAAATAAAGTTGAGTAATTTATTATTTTTATTTTAGTTTTATTCTTTGGGCTGATCCTCTTTTGGACTTCATCATTTCTTACAGATTGCTCTCCCCCGCTCTCCCCCCGCCCCCCTTATTTTACAATTGGTTTAAAACCCCTGCTGTACAGATGTTTTGCTTTTTCTAGTCTTGTGTGTATGTATACTTTCTGCTTGGGATGCCTGCCCCCTCTATGTAATCTCTCTAATATTAGATTTCTCATTGCCATTGCCACTGTACACAAACCCATCTTTACCTCTCTGACTTAGTGTGTTTTCTCTAAGACTCCGCAGTCATCATTGAATCAATTCTTTCACAACCTGGGGATTCATAATATATACTCTATGTCCTTTTATTTTCATTTACTCTTCACTGTGTTACCAGAAATCTATTATAACTCTTGACCTGTGTGAATCCTTCCAAGACACTCTTTTAAAAAGATTAGCTCCCTCTGTGCTAATTGGAATTGAAATGGGATGTTGCTGGCTTCTTTTTTCCACTGCCATGGTAGTTTGAATAAAGTTTGTCCTGATATTTTAGCAGGTGTCCAGAACTTTTCTCTGATGCCTGTTAGTGGTGTACTTTAATATCCAGTGCTAATGCCCTTCCTCCTTCTACTCATCTTTCCTTACTTTTTCCTTCCTTTTTTCCTCCCTTCAGTCTTTGCTTCTTTCTTTTACTTTTATCTAGTTTTGTTCGTTCACTTAGTTGAACCTCAAAATTTCAGCTATAATTTTGCAGCTGAACCTACTTTCATGGATGCCCTGAAACTCTATAAATATCTCTCTGTGAAATAGTAAGTATGGAGAGGGATATATCTGAATATAAGAAAATTAATAAAGATTTTAAGAAGTCTATAACATTTATTTTCAGTAGGTCCACATTTACAAAGTGGAATGTTATTCCAGAAAATTATTTTTAGTAGGAAACTTTCTTCAATTTCTATTTATATAATAGAGAAAAAGTTTAGGAAATATGATTTCTGATCAAATCAAATAATTATTAACTTTTTTCAAATTAATATCTCCTTCCTTTGGAATCAGATGGTAAAATCAAGAGTCACTTCTTATAAATATTTTTCCCTTTTGTTTATAACAGTTAAAAGTTTGTCTTAATACATGGTTACAAAAATTATTCAAATGAGATAGACTATGGGATTGGTATTTATGACAATATTCACTAATATTTGGCTTGACTCTGAGCCCTAATTCAGAAAATTCAGAAGAAAAGAGGTGTATGATTTTTGCTTGAAGAATTACAACAAAGATTCTTTTTTTAAAAAAAACTTTTTAATTTTAACTTCAAAAAAATAAAGTAACAGAGAAAAGGCAGCTTAACAAATTATGGAAGCATTTCTTTAAAAAAATCCTGTCCAGGGGGAAGTGGATGTTGCTCAAGCTATTGAGCTCCTGCCTACCATATGGGAGGTCCCGGGTTCAGTCCCCAGTGCCTCCTGGAGAAGACAAGCAAGACAGTGAGCTGGCACGACAGGCTAGCACGTGAGCTGACACAACAAGATGATGCAACAAGAGACACAAAGAGGAAACACAATGAGAGACACAACAAAACAGGGAGCGGAGATGGCTCAAGCGATTGAGTGCCTCTCTCCCAAATGGGAGGTCCCAGTGCCTCCTAAAGAGAAGATGAGCAGACACAGAGAGCACACAGTGAATGGACACAGAGAGCAGACAGCAAGCGCAAACAACGAGGAGGGTGGGAATAAATAAATAAAATAAATTAAAAAAAAAAAAAAAAAAGCCTTCTAGCACTTGACTTTAAAAAAAAAAATCCTGTCCAGGCACATTTATCTTAATCCTAAAACAAACTCAATTGTTTCCTCTGTATTCCGTAAGATCAAGATCTCCTTGTTAATGAAAAAAATGAAAAATAAAATGATTATATTCACATCTCATGTAACTAAATCCCATGTTCTTTTTTTTGACCTTTAGTATTGAAGTAGTACCTTCTTTGCCTTTGCTAAAAAAAAAACAATATTATTGTTAACTATAGTCTATAAGTTTCATTAGTTGTATTTTTCCCATGTAAGACCATATTCTTAACACCTTGTAAAAGAACATTCTTGTATTTGTCTTATTAACCTTAATCCTCATCTACCACCAAAATCACTATATTATACAGTCCCTAGATTATCCCCTACATGTCTTTCAATTAACATTAATCTCCCTAGACTACCCATTTCAGCCACTATCAGATTTATAAAGCTGCAGTGTTAGTTATACTCATTAAAATGTGTTACCATCAACTCTATCCGTTTTCACATATTTAAATTCAACCTTATTAAACATTCTACATACATATAATATTAGCTCCCCCTACTCAACCTATATATTCTGTCTCCTACTAACTTTTACTCTGTTGTTTAACTCCATAATTTTATTTATCATATTTAATTCATATCAGTGAGACCATAAATAGTCATCCTTTTGTGTCTGTCTTATTTCACTCAACAAAATATCCTCAAGATTCATCCATGTTGTCATATGCATCCCAAGTTCATTTCTTCTTACAGCTTTATAGTATTCCATTGTATGTATATATCATATTTTGCTTATCCATTCATTGGTTGAGGGCCACTTAGGTTGTAAAAGATTCCTTTTTAAAGTATTGCCTTGTAGCATTCATAGTAATCCTTTCTTTCTTTCTTTCTTTTGTTTTGTTTTTTTCTGTAGTTTAGAATTTGGTAATAATATGAATGACATTAATCTTTATGGAATACAAATAAGTTTGATCATCAACTCCATTTATTAACCACTATACATTTCACCCTGAGTTATGGGAAATAAAGAGTGGTTTAAATAAAAACAACCCTTATGCTATAGGAATTTACAATGTAAGACAGTCAATGAAACAGATCCTCATTAATAATACAGACGTAAATAAAAAATTGTCCCATTGTAAAATATGTGCATTTTAAATTGGAGATTGATTTGAGAGATTTTCCAGGAAGTTGGGGTATAAGTGAAGATGTTAAAAAGAAGTAAAATTCTAAAAGCAACTTATTTCCTGGTCAAGCTCTCACTGCAAGCTGCTTTAAGTGCAACGAGAATGAAATATGACTGGGAACCCTTCACTGGTGGCAGCAGATGCAGCTGAGGATTCATAGAAATACCCTCCTGAGGATAAAACTCTTCAACATTTCTCAAGACAAATGGAAAATTGTATCCCATTATGGCCAAAATATATTGCATTTTGCTTATAACAATACCAGCAAATAGAAGTTACCAGGCAGTTGATATTAGTCTATAGCTAACTACAAAACAGAAAATCTGAGGCAGTATCATATGAGCTCCTAGTTCAGACACCTTTGGTTACTTAACTTTCTAAAAAATCATTTCATTTAAATCTCAGTTCATCTAAATCTCCACCATTATCCTTGAGGTCAGAGCTAGACCTTTTTATTACCCATAATAGTAACCAATTTGGTCTAAATTTCATGCAGCCCTTTCTCTGATCACTTTCATCTTCCATTAAAGCTCTCTCTGTCTTATACCTTAATCTCATCAACCTTTCAATCCCACCAGGATCTCCATGTAATTGATTCTACAACATTTTGGAATTAATGTTGGATGCTGGATATCTCTTCTTACCCCCTTACAGAAATTAAATTAGCTTTTGTGCGCATTGGGCAGCGAACACTGGCTCTATAATAATTGTACTGTGCTTTTTATTTTTATATATGTTTGAAGTTTTCGACATTGAAAAGTTTGAAAACACACACATCATTTTGTAATCAGGTATGTTGCATTTATATCAAGGTGTACAGGATCATTCACTTTTTAAAAATGAATTCACCTTCAATGGCATCCATGCATATGTGAACAACACTTTCACTCAGCAGTGCCACATTGATAACTAGTAATAGCATTCTAACAAACTGTTTCTTCTGAAATAGAAGAAAATATTTAATGGATTCCGTGGATTCATTTACCACACTACTCACCTTATCAAAACACAGGTAACATATATGCTGTTATCTCTACAGAAACCAAAGTTCAGCAACTATTTCTTCATAATTGTTAAGAGTTACATCTTGTCATCTAATTATGCATCTGTACACCAGATTCAAAATAGAGCTGAATCTTGGTGCTTGGTGAGCATTTAGTAAGGGTAAGAGATCAACAGTTTAAAGTGATGCAAAAAAGACTTAGTTAATACAGTTCTAGCTGAGTGTTCATTTCTATTAGTTTATAAACAACAGACATTTCTTGAGATAACTGCTGCAGTCTAAAATGTCTTTACATTTAAAATTAATTTTATTTTATTCATCATCAAATGATGGAGTCAGCTTGTCCCTATTTATTAGACTGATATCAGATTACCAACGTATAGCTATTGCTTTTGTTTAGAAGTAATTTATCTCCATTTATCTTTTGGGAAGGCATACTGAAGTAAAACTGAAAAAAAAATTAGCTTCTTAGCATTTATGAATCAATATTCTAGATGCTTCTCCCCATGCCTTTAAAAATGGTAGCAAAATTAAACAAAAACTGCATGGTATTGGATCACACAGGGCTTACATTCCTTTGGGATTCTACTTAATGCAAATTCCACTTTTAGAGTTGAAAGGATATTAGAGAAGTTTAGTGTGGATAAAATGTTTCAATTCAGGCATTTAAAAGAAACTGGATAGACTGCTGAACATCTGCTCAATGAAATCACACTGGGGAATACAACATCTTGAAATGAAGCTTCAAAACAATAAAATAGCAACTTTCCCCCAAACCTAGCACCCAGTTTAGTTATACTATTTTTGAATGACTTCTCTTGGTAAGTAATTTTTCAAAAACTTTTGAAAACAAAACCAAATCCTTGCCATATTAAAACTGCAGACAGTGCATTGATGCATAAACTAACAGAAAGATAATTGAGTCTTTGAATTTTCAGTATCTTCTTCCTGGATGAAGGTGAATTCAAAAATAATCTATCTTTATCTACCTCACTTATCTTTGAAAGCTGACACAATATTGTTGTAGTTACCTGGTGGTCAGAAACACTGTGTACCATTGCTTCTACTAAGCCTTAATCTGGCTCATATATGAGAAATCTGTCAACAAGCACGCTATTTTTTATAGCTATTCTTGGTCATCTGATCCGAAGGCCACTTGGCATTGGAAGGACAGGGTGATCATATCAGCCAGCTATTAATAGCTGCCAGTCTTTGAAGTGCCTCTCAGCTTAGATGTAAATCATACACAGTGAAGGCACAGAACATTAAAGACAGAGATTCCGTAAAACCAGTTGAGCCGATTAACACTAAATTACTGATGTTCCATCTGCTAGGGTGGTTATAATTTTTTTTTAACTGCCTGACTGAAAAGCTTCATTTCACAAAGAATCCATGTTCAGTGGTCCCATGGGATGTACATTATGCTGATTGACAAAGGAAGGAAATGGTGACAAACACACAATCACTTTATGAGGGTTTAATGCCACCATTAAGAAAACTAGCAATTCATACATAAAGCCATTAGGAAAATATGTTTCCAATAGTGTGTGAATATTTATTTTGCCAATAGATTGCAGAATGGAAAGTTAAAATTTGAGTCTTCAGGTTTTCATATGTGTATACAAAGTTAAGAATAAAAGGTAAGGATTCATGCCACAATCATACTATCTTATAAAAGTGCAAATGTTAAGGACAATAGCTAATCATAAGATATCTAAGGGAAAGGGAACCAATCAACTCTTAGTATTCCATTCCTACTGAAGACTTTCAATATGTAGAGCTAATTGCTTCAAATAAACATTTCAATTACCTAAATTATTATGTAATGATTCTGTGTTTTCCAAGCTGTATTTTTTTAATCACAGTTGATCTTCCCATGTAGATTTGCCTATAAAGATGTAGGTATACAGATAATAAGGACTTGGAATTTTCTTGTCCTCTTAACAGTGATATTTCCCTGTAAATGATATTTATAGATAATAATCTGGTGATGAGATAATTATAAATATTAATAAATTGATAATCTGCATTTATATATTATGTATAGATTCTGTGTGTAAGAGATGAATCAGCCAACTGAGAGATCAGGTGCTAGCCTGCAATTATTTTGAAGGAAACAAGATGTAAATTAGGCAATTTTTCATAGAGTGGTTATTAGTAGACAATATCTTGCTCTGGTTACTTCATGTGTCATAAAGTTTTGGCTCAGCAGTATCATGCAGTCAAACAGCCCTTTAATGACAGTAGTTTACTAAAACAAAGTTGGGTTGCAAACATCCATTATATGTCTTTCAATGTGGGCCACAGGCCAGGAGATGGCCTGAAGGAACAGCCTCCATCTGCAACCTGGTGATGCTCATGGTTGAGTGAAAAGAGAGAAGTGGTGGACAATGTGGTGGTCTTAAAGCTTCCCCTCATAATTGATACATATCACTTTTATTCATAAGCTACTGGTCACAGCAAGACTCATGGCGGAGCTGCTATCAATGCATATGGGATGCATAATCACTTCAGAGAAAATTAAAAATGGCCCTGCTGGCAGCCAGATCATGATGTTCATAAATGAATACAAATAATTCTCAAATAAAATCATATTGTGAGTCTGTTGGGAACAAGACAGAAACAAAGCCATACCAGAATCCCAACTATGACTCACCATATCTTGTTTTTGACTAACAAGACTCCTCCTAACTCTCCTTTTTGAGATGATGCCAAATTTCTCCTGGGATGTGTTTTCCTTTGCTGCAGAAAGCTAAATTAGCCTAACTTGTTAGACTGTGTTATATTCCCAGTGGTCTTTGGTCAGTGAGTTTTGATGCCCTGTAGGAAGAGGTCCCATTTTCAATAACTCAATCTACCATATTACTGATTATCAGTTTACGAATTATATCTCTGTTTGTAGTGGTATACAAGAAGCAGTGACAATTACTCTTAACATTCTGTGCAATTTGCCCTTTATAATTTGTCAGTAATTGAACACTGCTTTGGAAAAACATCTACCCAGATTGAATTTAATCTATCCTGATGTTTACAGACAATTTTTTAAAAATCACATTCTATTGTTTAATTTTTTTAAGAGTCTAAATTATCTCAATAAATTTGTTTTCTCTTTCTCAAAATCGGGTTTCAACCAAATAATAAAACACTCTAACTGAAGAACTAAAATTTAACAAAAGTAAATGGGCATTTAATTCCATCAATACAGGTAATAACAAAATAAAATGTTCAATGAAATTAACAATCAAATAAATTGCACATTAAAGGTTAATCTACCATCTTTTAACTATGATAGACTGATGCGATCACCTTTATAGGTAGGAGCTTGTGGTAAGAAAATTATTTCTGCAAATAGTGCTATCACTATTCAAAATCTGTCAATAAAGCTTGAGCACAACTATAATAAAATGTAAGTAAGTGGCAGTCATTAGTTCAATAGAGTATTAGAGAACTTTGAAATATATTTTTTCTAAAAATAGGTTAGGTCTTCAGATATACATATAATAAAGTGAATAATAAAGTGAATAAAAGAGATTATAAAGTGCACATGCAGTATGCATAGACACATGAAGCACAGATCAAAACAGAATTTAAATATTAGAAAGAAAACAATCACCATTTAACAGCAGCTATGGGGATTATTCTCCTATTTATACTCTTTAATAATCTCCAAAGTGATTTCTTTTATATAAAAATATATATTGTAATAAACATAAATGTGACAGTGTACAAAAAAGGACATTTAAACATATTTCCCAACCTGTGTACATCTCTGTTATAAGGTCTCTAGTCTTATAATGGAAACTGTATTGCATTTTTTTCTAAAATATATATGTACTGGAAATTATTCTAAGTTCCTCACGTTCTGCACATGTGATATTTGCAGGTTTCTTTACTAAAATTCCTTGTTTTGCTCTATTTTTCTTAAATATTCTGGCTCTTGAATCAGGGTAGGGAAGTTGGCAATGTCTTTCAGAATCCTGTGGTTGTGATTTATTATATTTTCACTTTTTGTTTCCAATGCTGCAACTGCTGCTGGTAATAGAGAGTTGTATATTTTAATTTCAGCTGTGTGCAGATCAGAACAACTACTGATGTTAGACTAAGTCAGAAGAGATAGTTACATGGGGACCTAGTTTTGCTCAAAAATGCAGTAGAGCTGATAAATAGTGCAATAAATAAAAATGGCTATTTAATGTGAATTGTTTTGTGGTACCCATTAAAAGACAAATAATAAAGAAAATTATTACAGCAGTGCCTAAAGCTAAAAGCCATCAATGCAGCAAGCAATATAAATCAGAAAATTTAATTTGAAGTTTTACAAATATGGTGACTTGAATATTGAGTAACATAAATAAAAGCAACAGGCAGCACATCGAGGTAGTCTGGTTAAGACAGTATTCTTCAAAGGTCCTGCTTATCTGTTTTGATTTTCTCTACCCCAGAATCAAAACAAAAAGTCAGGTAGGACAGAATTGGTGTATAAGTCTACCTAAACAATTATTGGAAGTGTGTTTCTAAAACAACATAGGTCCACTTGAACATAGCAATATAAATTTGTGGTCTATCTCTCTATCATCTATCTATCTATCTATCTACCTATCTGTCATCTATCTATCTATCTATCTGTCTGTCATCTATCTATCTCATATTTTTAAGAGTTTCTGATAATAAATTCAAATATCCTATTTACTAATTAACTGGAGTAAATTTTGTCATGTGTGTTTTGTTCAACTATGCATTTTGTCCCTTCTAAGTCTTGTTCAGTTTCACTTACACTTTCTGTCTTTTCCAAATTTTGTGAATTTTGAGGACTACCCACTATTTTTTTTGCTCTGGAATAGTTATATTTTTTCAACAGTGCACTAACTTTTGGTCCCCGTTTAGATTCTTGAACAAAATTCGCTTTAAATGCATCACATTAAGGAATTATATTACTAGTGACACTGCTTTTAAACAACATGTTTTGCAAGCTGCATGGCTAGTTACGAATTAGTGAACTGTTATTCCTTAATTTGAATGGCCTTGTAAATTAAAGTGTTTATAATTTTTATTAAAATCTGTTCACCTGAACCTTGCTGTTTGAGTTACTCTCCCTTAATCCTCTGTCCAGATGCTAAATTTGTTCATTAATATTTTTTATTCACTAAATCAATAAATAATGAAATTTTCATCCTGTGCTATATCATCTGTGAGGTGTTAAAAATATAAAATGACTTACACAAAAACAAAAGTTTGTAGGTACTGCATAGAATTGTGCGAAATCTTTTATTTTGTGTTTAATGGGTGATATTATCTCTCAAAATTCTTTGCTTTTAGACTTTCATATCTTCAAATTCATATCACTGCATTTTTTTGTTGTTGTTACAGAAATAACTGATATTTCCAAGTGCCACCGTATTTCAATGACCACATTTCAATAGCTGTCAGGTCTTTATCCCCTCAGGCATTGACATTTTATCACAATCACCACCTTTCAGCATTTCAATTATCACTTTACTGATTGACACCTTTGAACATTTGTCAACATGTTCATTTTCTTTTGGATGACATAAGGACATTCTGAAGCAAATATTCAGGCAACTCAATTAAAAACTGTGGACTGTTAGGGAATATCATTATTGACAGCCAACAACAGGACAACCTGACCAGCAATTGAGAAGTCATGTGATGGTACCTCATATTTAGCAAATGCATGGCTTTGACCAAGAGGTGAAAAACAGTGATATCGTTAGCAAAAAAGTTGACAAGTGAAAACCAAATAGCAATGTAAAATGTGTGACTGGCCATGTGCACAAATCAACCCCATATTTGTGTTTGTGTATGTATATAAATTTATAGACCACTGTCATTGTAAGGGCCCTCAATCAGGGCCTTACATCACTGGTGGTAAAATTGAGATTCAAAACACAGTAAAAGACTTACCTGAGGCCACACAGTTGGTTGAGGCCAGAATTAGAACACAGGATCCTTTCCATTATGTCACAGTGTCTCATGGATACCTGGAAAAGAGTTGCTAATCAATACGTACATACAAGGTAGAAATATCTATGTCATCACTCTCATATTATATACACATGTACTGTTCTTCATAACACAGACTTGGTATAATGAATCTTTACACATTTTTTCCCTCAAATATTGATAGTGAACTTGATACTCTATGATATTTACAAAGGAAAATGCCTGTAATTAAAATGTATAAGGCTACAATTACAGTCATAAAACTGAAAAACCTTTGTTAAGGAATTGCCAAATAAAGTCTTATTGCATTTGAAATGAAGTAGCTGATAGATTGATTATTGAAGATGGATTATTTAGATAGATAGATAGATGAATAGACAGGTCGATTTGTTACTTGCCTTTGTAAATACTATATTGTTTTCTGAAAATAGTAACATGAATGCCTTCTTTAAAATTAAAAGATAAACTTCTTACAATAATGAACTCCTCCATTTTCACTAGTAAAATTGTTTTCCTTAGTCTCTAATGATAAACAGTTGAGCTAGCATTTATATACCATAATTATCTTTGGACCTGCTTTAAACTTTCTTATTAGCGTCAATATCCCACGCTTTGCAAAAAGAGATAAGTCAGATATTTCTCAAACATATTTGCATATTAATTAATAGTAATGTAGAATCTGGACCTTATGATAAACAAAAAATTTCCCAGTATAGAAAGGGAGAAGTCCTGCTTAGGATATATTAAAAGATTTGAGTCATTCAATTTCTTGATTGCCCAAGTATAACAGTAAATCTACATGGGAGAAAAAAATTAATTACCTTGGTAGAATCACCAAAGGGGAACTCCCTTTTGTTACGATGAGAAGTTGCTTTTAAATGGAATTAGCTTTGAATTAACCCAATTACACATCACTATTCAACTGTGATATTAAATTTAGGAAATTTAATGGTGTGAAAATACATTTACAGGGATATCTTGGTGACAACAGGACATTTAAAATGTGTATATTTAGAAAATATTAATTGCATACATTAAGTGATTTAAGAAATGTGTCTTATAAAGAACCCTTTGTAACTATATAAAATATGATCTATATAGATTTCAATAGAGCAGAATACCATGGCACAAAAAGGATTAAAGAACACATAAAGTTCTCATTCAAATATAGTTCATGATCTGGGAAAGTAAGATGCATTTTCAGAATGGACACTAAATAGCTTCTATTATACCATTTTTAAGGTCTTCTGGATGGAAATTAAAATTTCTTAGAGAGCATTACCAAAACATTTTTCGTCCCAAAATTTTAATAGCAAAGAAAACTTAATTTTCTATATTTTCTTCTATTGCCTTTTTTAATGTAGTGATAAAAGACAGATAAATCCTCTGAAACATGTCCTTTCTACATTTATCAATTTTTCAATGAGAAAGAAAACAGGAATAAATAAAGTACATTGTAGACTATTATAAAATGAAAATATCTTATGAATTTCTATATACTTACAATCTCAATTTGATTGAACATACATCTTAATATAATGAAGCTATTAAAGCAAGCTATTTCAAAATGACAAAACACTTATTTTGGACTACAAATATATATCATAAACAGAAAAATCCATTTAGCTTTAAACCAGTTTGCTTATTGAGAGGTATAATGGAAAAAATTTAAATATGCTTTATAAACTTACAATAAAATATTATTATGCTTAAAGCTTAACAAGTCTCAAGTGCTCACTCCAATACAGTTTTATCAGGGTGTAATATTTTATTGTAAGATCAAAACTAATACTTTGCGAAAATGACAAAAAACATTATTTAGAATGTATTTTGAACTGAATCTTAGCATACTCTGGCTATTTGATAGATATCAACTTAGCTAAAAACGATTTTGGAATATATTATTTGCCTGGGCATTTTCCATTTTAAGCCTTTTTACTCTACGGGCAAGCCTCTTTACTTCTCTATAACAGTAATAATAATAATAAAAAAGTATGCTATATATTCTACTGGTAGGTGGGAAGGCAAATGTACACTAAGTCATTATTTTTCTTGCTGTTATACCTACAGGGGCCTCTAAGTACTATTCCTCTATCGTAAAATACCTTTATAGAAGAGTGCTTTCTCTCTTGTTTAAAAGAGAGTAACTTCTTCCTCAGAATAATTTATTAAGCCTCTAGTAAAATTAAAAGTGTTAAATGATATGAGTCTAACGTGAGTCTGTTGACAATATTGCCTTAATTCATTTGGAGAAACACATAAACCAGTTTCAATAATGACAGCTACACTAAGACCAAGAAAAAAAGATTAAGAATAAAAAGTCTTTGCACAATACTTGGTCAAGATCCTATATTAAAAGCATGCTTTTTAAAATAAAGAGGAAGTGTGTAACATAGTAAACAATTATTAAGGAAAGCTTAAGATACTCTGTTACTTAGTGATTTACTGTTCTTTAATCCTTTAGAAATTGTTCTCCCATTCCCCATGACAATGCCACTTTTTTCCTATTTTAAATGGATATTATAATATTAAATGTTCTCTCGTCTTTAAAATAAACATAACATATAATTTAAATATTTCTCCTCTCAAACATTTATCAGCCAACTCGACTTGCAAGTCATTCAAAAGGCTTTCTTGATTTGACAATAAACAATAATAAGTATCATTTATTGAGTGCTTACTGCATGCTGTTTACTGGGTTAAGTATTTTACAGGCTTTATCTCATTTACTACCCACAATACACTTTCAGATAGCTTTAATTTCCCCCATTTTACAGGTGGGAAATCCAAGACTCAAAGGTTAAGTAACCTGCACAAGTTCATGCAATTAGTAAATGATAAGGTATGAAAATTCAGATCCATTTGACTAAGATAATATACCCAATATCATTACCCTATACTTCCTACAACACTGAATCCATAATTCCTAGGCCACGTCAACCAAGGATGGTAAAGAAATGACACATGAGCTGCCATACCTGGATGCTAAAGTAGTGAGATATGGCCCTAATCAATAATGTTACCTATCTTCAGAAACCATCTTTCCAGGTAATTATATTTGTCTGCATGAGCATGGAACATTAACTCAATTTGCATTTTTTGATATTCATTACCAATTAAAAAATTAAAGGTCTTTTTTCTATTGTATCTTCAGTTAGTACCTCCCTCCCTCATTTTGTGTTTTGTATTTGTTTTTCAATAAAAGGCCTTCTTTACAATATGCAACAGAAATATATATAAAGGAAAATCAAAGTGTTTTATAATGGAATTCTAATCCTCCATTAAGATACTGTTCAAAAAATTAAAGGTAAAGATATTAATTTCCAGAATTAGTCTTATCTCAGTCTTTAACAATTTCATCTCACATTAAGATCACAACAAAATGAATGTATAACATTATATATGCAATCCCCCCACTGTTCCTGAACTCCTATCACTAATTTAAAATTATTTATTTAGAGGCTTCTGAAATTTCCCTTTAGTAATATTTCACTTATTTTGCTCATCTTGAAGTTGGAAGATAACAGGGTCTCATCTTCCTCTATATAGTTGAAGAATACCAAGTAACTGTAGAAATGCTCCTTTTGTTGGCTTAATTTATACTTTAAATATATGCATTTTTAATGAAAATACAAATGGGTGAATGTCAACCCCAAACATAGAGTGGAAGAGCATGCTTTTATTTAAATTTCATGGGAAGACTATGAAGTTTTTATCAGGTCTTTTTATAGTGAAAAAGTTAAGGGACCTATTACACTTTTAAATTACTGAGATACAGGCACAGAAAGTAAGATGTCACATGAGCCAAAATAAAAAAAAACCCTCACAATATTTTGCATTAAAATGTTAGCTACTTATTCCATTATGAAGAAGATACTTTGACAATTGTAGTTTTCTCTTCTTCCTTCTTAGATTATTCTGTCACATATAGTCAATATTTGTACTTTTGTTTTGGTCTGAGTGATCCAACAGTTACTCACTGACAATTGGAAGTACAAAAGGGCTTGCATACGACACAGACAGTTGGTAGAGCTTGAAGTGAAGCAGAATTCTCCTATTATCCTCCTATCTAGCCTAAGTCTAGAAATGCCAGTATTCATTTCCAATCTTTTAGCTAGCCCCATTCACCATTTGAGACAGAATAGATCAGGTGTATGAATATTAACTACTGGGTAGAAATGAGGAGAAAGTTATATATAGATTTATATCATGCAGGATGGAAAATGAATATGTTCTCACAGAGAAAAGAGAAATAGAATACAATGGAGCATGATGAGGCATGGGAGTAAAATCCTGGAAACTCCTCCAGCTCTTTCACTTGGATTCTAGTCAAATAATATTTAACATAGAGTTTAAATTTGATTTCATATATTGTATTTCTATTTAGATTCTCCAGTCCTTCAGTTAGAGAATTCTAAATAGGTATAGAGAGGATAAAACTGTACAAAATTGTATTCTATTATAGAATGGAGAAGTGAGTGACAAAGCCTCATATTCACACTCACATCAACTCGTTCCCCTAATACAAGGAGACCGTTGTAGAGGTGGGAGCAGTGTGCCAAGAGCACTACCTTCCATTACTTTCAGCCTTCACTAAGCAGTGAAGTAAGCAGTGATCCACTGAACAGAAAGAGCCATGAAACCCAGTGAACAGCAATTAAATGACAATGTGAACAGTCTTTGCATACCTACATATCCCCTTTCGCTATGAAACATAAGAGAAGGAGATGATTCTTTACTAAGAGGAAAAGGCTAACATGCAGCAAACATCAAACATCGCTAACATAATTCCTGAAATGATTTAATACAGGTACATCAAAAAGGAAATTAATTATCAATAGACACAAGAAGAAAAATCAATTTATGCATAAAAATTTTAAATCCTATAATCTTTTGATAATAAAAACTCTCAGCAAGATGGAAATAGAGAGGAACTACCTCAATTTGATAAGGAGCATCTACAAAATCCTACAGCTAACAACATACTTAATCTTGAAAGACTGAATGCTTTCACCCTAAGTTTTGGAGCAAATAAGGATGTCCATTCTCTTTACTTTTATTCAACATAATACTGGAAATTCTAGCCACTGATTTGTGGCAAGAAAAATAAATGAATGTCATACATAAGGAGATAAAACTATTTGCAGATGACATGCTTGTCTATATAGAAAATTCCAAGTTATCTACCAAAAAAATTTCCAGACTAATAAATGAGTTTGTTAAGGTCACAGAATATAAGATCAATATACAAATATCACTATCCTTTCTATAAAAACAGTAAACATGTGGAAAACTAAATGAAAAACACAATACCATTTAAGATTGCTCCAAAGAAAATGAATTACTTAGGCATAAACTTAAAAAAAAACATTTTTAGGATCTCTAGGTTGAAAATTATAAAATGCTGATGAAAGAAATCAAAGAAAATCTGAATAAATGGAGAGGCATACTATAATCATGTACTGGAAAACTTAAAATGGTAGACATGTCAATTGTCCTCGTAGTGATCCAGAGTTTTAATACATTTTCTTTTCTAATCGCAGCCTGTTTTTTTGTGTGTGTGTGTGTGGATATAGACAAGCTGATTCTAAAATGCCTATGGATAAGCAAAGGAATTAGGAAAGCTAAAACAGTATTGATTAAGAAGAAGAAAGTGGGAGGAAACACTCTACTCAATATGAAAACATCCAATACAGTTATCGGAATCAAGACAGTGTAGTATTGGTAAAGTGATAGACATATAAGCCAAAGAAACTTAATAGCAACTAAAAAATAGACCCTCACCAATATGCCTAACTGATTTTTGACAAAGATGCAAAAGTAATTCAACGGAGGAAGGACAGCATTTTCAACAAATGTTGCTGGAGCAATTGGCCATTCATAGGCAAATAAAGGAACTTCAAAATAAGCTAACCATCTTATACAAAAGTAACTCAAAATGGATCAGGGATAAATGTAAATTATAAAACTAAAAAACTTGTATAAAAAAACTTAGGGAAACATCTTTGAGATCTGGGTCTAAACAAGAGTACTTAGACCTGACACTCCATAATAGGAAATATCATCAACATTGGATTTGATTCAGGTTTTGCATTTTTGGCAGTGGTACAACATCTATGGCATTATACCAAGAGACATTTGATATTATTACTGTTACGATGTTGTTAATTTTGATCTTTTGATTAAGTTGGCATCTGTCAGGTTACTCCACAGTAAAGTTATGTTTTGTTTTTAGTGTTGTTGCTGTTTTGTTTGATTTTGCTGTGCTTTGAGAGAAAGTACTGTAAGTAAATGTGAATATCTTATTTCTCAGCAAATTTTCCTTTACAAGTTTTAGCATATGTTCATGATTTTTGCCTGAATTAATTATATCTATGAAGATTTGCCAAAATCATCCTGATATAATTTAAATAAATTAAATCAATTGCTAATAACCTTCCCACAGATAAAACCTTGTCCCCAGATGTCTATAATAGTGACTTTCCCAAGTATTTAAGAGAAAAATTACACCAATTTTATATAAACTCTCCCATCCTTATTCCTTCAACCGTCTGTCCCTCATTACACTCAGAAGGAAGCCCACTGCCCTTTACTAAAGGAAGAATGGATATCAATCCATAATGTCCAGCAGAATCCAGAAGTAAGAGAGATAGATAAACAAAAAACTAACTAACTAAATAAATAAACATTTTGAAATGTATTATAACTGTTAAAAAACTAAGAATGAAAAACTGGAGCAAGGTGGAAGAGGAGGCAGCTCCAAGCTCTGGTATCTTCACAGAAACACTGAAAAACAATCAGTTCATTTTATCCATTCTATTTGTGGGCAGTAGTATGCCATTATGATTTTAAATCATATTTCCCTGATGAATATGAAGTTGAACATCTTTTCACATGCTAATTGGATATTTGGATATCAACTTTTGTAAAAATGTTTAAGTCTTTTGCCAAAAATGTCTACTATTTTTTTTTCTGGTTTTGTTGTTTTTTATTTGTAGATGGGTGGAATGGGTAGGAAAGGATCATAATATTTGACTTCATAGCAACTACAAATATTTGATAGTTAAATAACTATCAAAAATGTATGAACTTTGATTTCTGTTAAACTCATTGACTCTTATATCTAGAGAAACTAAATATCAGGAAATTTGGTTCTTTATAGCCCTAAGAAAATCATAAAACTCAAATTATATATATAATTTTTATATTTTTATTTTACATCTTTTCCAAAATGATGTAAACTAAATAAACACAAGAATGATTTTCTGTCTTGTTTACCTTCCTTCTAAAATGGATCTCAGATACATGATTTTCTTGTTGAGGAAGAAAGGGAGGGAGGGAAAGAGAGAGGGAGGGAGAGAGGGAGGGAAGCAGGGAGGAAATTTTGACAAAAAGATCAATAACATAAGTAATGCTTGCATTGGTTTATTCTTAGTTCATTGTAAATTTTTGAAGTGGTGGGTAATATTTAAACATGCACTAGACTAATATTTATGCTGAATAATGTACTATAATTAATATAAAAATCTAAAGCAAAAGAAAATTATTAGGAATAAATTTAATGTATTTTAGAGATTGAGATAAGAAATAAAGTTTTATGCCCTACCTGGAGATAGAGAAAACTCAATCATTTTGCAAATACAATATCTACACCTATAAAACAACCTAAAGCCCAAAACATGTTAAGTGTTCAGAATATAAATAAAATAAATTTTCTGCCTTGTGCAGATGTAAACCAATTTTGATAGGCAGATAGGATGAACACAAGGCAATGCGGATACTTGCTGAGGGCAAAATATTGTGTAAACTTGATAAGTCCAGCAAACCGAAGGCTGTTAAAAAAAAAAAATTGTCCTACAGAGTTGACAAAACCTCCCTATCAATATAGCTGTTATCATTAGTCTAACTCATTATCAGAAAGGCTACAACAACTTCGTAACAGGAAAACTCTTCCAAGTATTGTAATGATATCCCTACTCTCCTGCTGTGTTATTGTTTTCCCAGGGGAGGAGTACAGTCTGTAGGATCTAACCTTCCCACTGTCAGTGTTTTTCCTTGGTCATATTACAGTCTAAGTTTGGACCATGATTTCTAATGTTCTCCTCATTTTTCAGTGTAAATGCTTAATCTTAAATGAGATTGTCTAGGAAAATATATTTTCTTATATTCTTTATTACTATATGAGCCTTTTCAATTCTGATCAATTCAATTTCTGCTAAGAATCTAAGAAATAAAATCTATTGCTCACTTGTCTTTTGGTTTATTAAATCATAGGTTTTATAAATCCCTCCTATGCTTAGCTCCCATCCACCTCTCTCTGCTGCCACTAATAACAGTTTTCAGTTATCAGTTATTTCAGTTTAATGATATCTGCTTCCGATATTGGCCTTCAAAAACTGTATTAAAGTCCATGAACATCTTGCTTCATTTTAGCCAATCACAAAATCTCCTGGCATTAATTTTTAAATAAAGATAACATTTCTGTAAATTGTTTTGCAGGCAAATTTAAAAGCATGTTTAATCTGCTATTAGTTAATCTAGTGTTTACATTACAATTTACCTATTTCTTAAAATTGTATGGAAAAAATTTTTCATGGGAGCCAAAGAATCACTGTTTTAATAGGAGGAATTATTATATATTGTAAAAAATTTTGCTCAGTTTTATTATTCTACTCTTCTACCTATGGCCATATTATAATAAAAGAATTTGAATTTCTATTATACGTATCCATGATATCATGATATATTAGTCAGCCAAAGGGGTGCTGATGCAAAGTACCAGAAATTTGTTGGCTTTTATAAAGGGTATTTATTTGGGGTAAAAGCTTACCGCTACCAGGCGCTAAAGAGTTCAACTCAAGGTTACTGTCTCACAAAAGTCAGTTGCCATATATTGAAGTAAGATGGATGCTGATCTCTGTGAGGGTTCAGCCTTCCCCTCTGGGCTTCCTCTCTCTCAGCTGCAGGCTGGCATAGGGCTTCTCTCTCAGGGCTTCCTCTCTCTCCTGGTATAAGGCTTGTTCCTTCAGGGCCTTCTCAGCTGTCCTGTTCTCTTCCCAAGGTTAACTGCAAGCTATCAGGTGAAAGGCTCATCTCTCCTTGGTGCCCAAAGATCAAAAATGACAGAGCTCTCTCTCTTCTGGTATCTTCTGGAGTGAGTGTACATTTATATCAACCCACCAAGGGGGCAGGGGCTCAACCTGAGTCACACCTTACTGATGAGGTCATGGTCGAATCAAAGCCCTAATAGTAACAGATAATTGAATCAAGGGCCACACAACTGAATCCAATATAATCAAAGGGTATCACACCCAGAAGAATAGATTAATTTACAAACATAATCTTTCTCTTTTTGGGATTCACAAAAATAATCTCAAACTGACACATGGTAAGAAATGTTACAAATTAAAGCAATTTGTTTTTCATGA
This sequence comes from Cabassous unicinctus, assembly GCA_029593785.1. Classification (NCBI taxonomy): domain Eukaryota; kingdom Metazoa; phylum Chordata; class Mammalia; order Cingulata; family Chlamyphoridae; genus Cabassous; species Cabassous unicinctus. The sequence goes on from JAQZBX010010023.1 coordinate 29,090, forward strand.
AATTTTGAAGTACTAATTTTTGTTGTTTCTATACAAAAATTTCCCTATGAGCGGATAAAAAAATGCAAAAGTTTCAGGAACTTTATAGTAACTTCCATTATTGAAACTGCTTTACTTTGGTGTTTTAAGTGTTTTTGCTTCATTCAATTTAAAAACAAATTTAAACAGCTGAATGTTACAATATTTCAAGAAATATTTTCTTATTTTGTGGAGAGACTAGCTCTATTTGAAGTTCCAAAGGACTCCATAAAAAAATCTTTACGAAGGGCTGAAAAGTTACAAAAGGGCTCGTAATAGCCCTTATATATAGTTTAAGACCAAAAGCAGTAGAGAGTTGCCTTGCTTAGATGTAAAATAACAAAAAGGAATATTCTTATCGTACCTTATTACTCTCAAGCCTTTGTTTTCTCTCACAATCTTTAAGAAACTAAGGAGAACCATGAACTGAGAGATTTCAGTGTGTGGTACAAAGAAAATTAGCACTGAGAATGATAAGAAGAGATACAGAATCAACAGGAGTCATGTTTTGAATTCTCATGGAAATTCAATATTACAGAAGGCAATTTAGCTCCTTGTGAAGGCATTAAACGTATCAAGAGTCTGTGACTCTTTGCAGACTATTTGAAGTCAATGGAGCAGCTAGACAATTAGACACAGTTTTCCATTTGGCTTAAATGAGTAATCACCTCATTTCCGCTATAGTATTTCTTGGCATCTAAAACCATTTGATACTCTGCTCCGAGGAAAACAGAACAACACAAAAAACTTTACTCCATAGCAATAATTGTATGCTTGTGCTGATTTTGAGGTGGTTTTCAGCAGTGGATATCATAATTTCCTTAAGAGAAAAGTGAGTAAAAATATTAATATGCTTGTTTTCTTCTGAAATTGGTTTTGTTCTGATTTCTTTTTTTACTCAGTGGTGCATGCATTTTGTTTGCAATGGAAAGAAGATCCTCCTTGCTGCAGCCAAAGATATTTCTATATCCTCTTTGTCTGCTGGACAGATTAGAGAACAAATCTAGGTATATTCATTGAAATTGGGTAAATACCCCAATTGCCTTACAAAAGCTGTATGTTAATTTGTTACTTGTGCCTAAAACAATCGGGGAATACAATTTCTGTAATCCCACAGCAACTCCTAATCAGCATTCCTAAATAATTTGCATAAATAAAATTCAGATAAGCTTAATAGGTTTGTACATTGAAGGATGACTAATATGACTATGAAGAAGAGCTCATTTAATGCATCTTTCATTTTTAAAATATATTTAAATATTTTGTTGTTTAATTGATTTATTTTTATCCTCAAGCCATGTAATATGTTTAGGTTAATCTGCCAGTTGATTTGTTTTCCCACTGTCATAAATAATCAGCATTGCACATCTGCCAGTATAATCCAAGACACCTGATTCTATCTCTAGAATTCAATGTACCATATGACCTTTTTAGAGAATCAGATGGGGCCAGGAAGTAGAGCTCCTACCCTTCTACCACTGGTAAAAATAGAAAACAATAGGTGGCGCTTGATACTATTAGATATGTATGCCAGAAATGATAAAAGCAAAAGATATGTAAAACCTTAGTAAAGGGGAGAATGCATTACATTTCAAAATAAGAGTCTTGAAAAAATCTTGTGAGTCTTTGGAATTAAGATATTTCCATGTTAGTAGCTTCCATACAGTGGCAGAGAAAATAAATAACATGATTTCTTATTTTAGAAGAAACTGTTTTCTGATTACGTATAATAATGTACATGAAAGTGAGTACAAGTCTCAGAAAGGCAGGTCATTGTGTATATGATCTCTGTATATGTAAGCTGTCAAGATAAAGCTTGGGACCTTATCATGACAGTTTATATGTAGGTGGATTACTGGCAGAGACAACATTCCCAGATTTCATGGCAAAGATTTAAAATATGAGGGTTCAAGGTAGTAGTTGTAGAATTGCTATTGTATGTGGGGAAGGAGAATTGCAATAGAGATTCAAAGCCATTATACACTTCCCCATCCATGGTTCCTCCTGCTAAATCTACATTTGTAAATAGCACAGAGGAGCTAGTGAAGATTGAATTGCCTTAGTTCTTATACTGACTGAACTAGAAGGGGAGCTATAAACTCAGTACATTAAATGGCTGACGGCCTCAAGTAGGTTCAGTTGGGAAGGTGAAAGAGAGAGCTTCTAACTCCTCTTCAATCAAAAATGAGTGAAAATGAATTCAAAAGGTTGTCATTTTGTCATTTTGGGGAATTTTCACCTTTTGTTTGACTTTCAATCATTTAATATTTGCTATATATTTTTTCACAGTTATTGAATTTCTTTTTCAACAGACGTATAAAACAGCTATATTTAATAATGGTGAGAAAAGAAAATGTAGTGCATAGACTGAGTGAACAAAGAAAGGAGACAGAGTCTAAACTCCTGACCTTGGAGAATCACATGAGAAAGGCCCAAATGGCTTCACCGTGATAGATGCAAGTGGGGCCAACGCATTACTTTAACAAACATTTGAGTTTCCGTGGAAAAGATATTGCCCCAGATATTGGCTAAGCATAAAAGTTGTGGTCTCTTTTTCTCTAAAGTCACAATCTAGGTGGAAAAAAAAACAAAAAAAAACACAGCAAAGTAAAAGAAAAATATAATTGCACAGTGGTAAACCATTTAGCAATTCATAGCTATGAACAATGTGCTATGAGAACTCAGAGGAGTTAAATCTAAACTAGATCTACATAACGAGGAGGTAAATTTAATAATTAGTTGTTCAAGACTGTAGAGTTATGTCAGTATTTCTTATAAGTAATTACTTTTCAAAGACATTGTTAGTGCATAAGTTATATGACGTTTATAGTAAATTATCATTATTATTTAACATCTACTAATAATCTGTTTATGATGAGAATAGAATTGATTCTACTGGCTCCATAAGCTGAAGAGCTATATTATTGGGGGAAAAGTGTGCAACATGCTTCACTCTTGGCAATATTCTGATATTGGACACTTATTCTTATTTCTTATTCATAACTCTATTATGTTTTTCTAACTATTTCCAAATAAGTTGAATAAATTTATTATACTATCATGCAGTTTTCACCTTCAAATTAAAAAAGGCACTAGGACTTGTATTAAAATAAAGATGCAAATGTTTGCCATATAAGCTTTCAATAATTATTTCACTATTGCTGATAAATTTAGATTAGTCCGTCCATCTTTTTCTGATCTTATAATCAACAGCATTCATTTGTTAACAATTTGGGACTTGTTAGGGGTGCATTCAATGGCCATAGAATAGATTTAAATGACTTTTATGGAAATTAAAAGCAATAACTTTTTTTCTTTAACATCATGCTATCAAGTGCTATCTAATAGACCACATAACCTTCAAATAAAATTTTAGTCAATTTTCAAGCAATGGTTCATATACAGCAAAATTGCATTATCGAGAATATGGATGTCTTGTATAACATATTTTTGGTATGCCCGAATAAAACTTTTGAAATTATTACCCATAAATCAGTTAAAAATATGGTATAAAAGGAGATGACTGTCATTAGTGTCAATAACCAGATTTTAATAAAAGAAAAGAAGTAAAACATCATACAGGTAGTTTATCTTCTCAAATTCTGTTATAATGAAATACCAGACTTAGGTAATTACTTACTAGCTTACTTCCTCTCACCAAGAACAGTCATTAGTAGACTTGGGTCAGTAATACAGAGATGACTAGAATGATAGAGTGTTTAAGTAAAATATCACTATTCAAATGATAGATTATTTTTATTTTGTATATGCAGTGTAACTTACAAATATCTAAATTATAAATGATCCACCCATACAAACCTGAACCAAGGAAAACCCTATCCAGAACCTTAGATAGGTCCCTGGAAAACTACTACCATCTCCTCTCTGACTTTAGAATGCAGAGAGAATATCATAAGAAATTCCCTCATGTAAACAAGCAGCCTTAGCAAAAACTCAAATTAATCAGCACTTAGCCACTCTTCAGATCAAAATTAGCTTACTTTTATCTCTCTCCCCAGATCTCTCAAACTCAGCATTCCAGTTTGTTATTAAGTACATTAATGCAGTAGATTTTTAATCAAGATTTAACTTTAGTTAATACATATTTTACTAAAGTCTTTGCTACCCATTGATTCTTTAATTCCAATTCATTATGGGTTGTATTTATTTTTGCTTTGTAATTTTTAGAAATTATTTCCATCATGGACATAAATAATAATAGAAAATCTACCTGAAGAACAATACCAGAAAGCGATTCATGAATATTATTTCATTCATGAATGATAATTTAGAAGGATATACAATTTTAGGTTCAAACATTTATTTCCCTCAATACTTTGACACTATTGTTCTTTAGATTTCTTTGATGGACTTATATCATCTAATGGCCCTGAGAAGAAATCTGGTAAAATCTGATCTCCAATTTTTTCTAGGTATGCTACCTTTTTTAAAAGGTAATTTAGCTTTCCCTAAGTAACTTTTTCTCTGTGGATGCTATTAAGAGTTCCTATATTTCCAAGTTGTTCTGAAATTTCTGTACCGAATTCCTAACTTTGGAAATTTTATTTTTTTTTTGTATCCTTTTTTCAATTATATATATATAATTCAAATTGTCATTATTTGCCATTGTGCTATTTTGACTCTATTTATAGGTTTAGAATTTTTGGTTAACATTGTTATGTCAGGAATGAAATGGTAATTTGCCATTGTTCTGTATTTCCCTGAACTGCTGATTGAGTCTGATTTGTCTCATTTTCATTCGCTTAAGACTGGTGTCAGGTTTTGGTGACTGGTGACCTTTATGTGATTAGTTTTATCCACTCTGGAGTGTTTTAGAATCTTCTATTTTACTTTGGTGGTCTTAACTATTATGATAATGTGCATAGGTGTTGGTTGATTTTACCAACCTTCTTGGTACTCTATGAACAATTTCAGTCTGTAGATTAAACTATTTCTTCAGCTTTAGGAAATATTTTACTACTATTTTTTATAATATTCATTCCTTCAACTCTTTGTTATTTTGCCTAGAACTATTCCTAATACATCAGATATTTGATGTTTCATATTTATTTTCTTTATGTTTTGTATTTTTTTCTCTCAAAATTTTTGAATTTTTCCCCTTTTATGAATAGTTAGATACATTATCTTTCAAACTTTGCAGCCATTTTTGTTTTAAGAAGACATCCTGTTTTCTGATTATTCCATTTCCATAGTATATATCCTGTCTCCACCCCTACAGAAGAAATGTTTTCTTGAATCTCTAGGAAAATGAGTCATATTTTAAATTAGAATTATATTTTCAAATAAACATGAAAGTCGCAAAAGTAATACAAAAACAATACAGAGAACTGCAATATACTCCAACACAGATACCCAGATCTACCATCTTTTAACATTTTGCCACATTTGTTATAACAGTCTATCAATGTACCTACTTTCTAATAATTTGAGAGTATGTTGTATACATCATACTCCTTTAACAGTTAATACTTTTATGTATATTTCCTAAACATGATGTTGACTTATGTAGCCACATTAAGTACAATTTTCAAGTTCAAGAAAATTAACATTTCAAGTTCAAGAAAATTAACTCCAATCTGTGTTTTAATCCCCTTAGGGATTTTTTTTTTTTAAATTACAGCTAGTTTGGTCTTCAGCTCTGTTTGGTTTCTTTTTTATGATTTTTATCTCTTTATTGAAATTCTCTTTTGTTAATATAACTTTTCCCTGATTTCCTTTCATTCCTTGTCCATTTTTTCTTCTGCTCTCTAGCATATGTGAGACAATTTTTAAAGTCTGTGGCTAGGATCTCCATAGACTGGTTTTCCTTGTTGATGGTTTCTAATGCTTCATCTTGCTGCTTTGCATGAGCCATCATTACCTGCTTATTTGTATGTCTGGGAATATTTTGTTGCACATTGACCATTAAAATATTTTAATGGATTATTTCTAGGATTTAGTCACTGAGGAGTCGGTTTCTTAATCACAGCTAGTGTTGGCATTGATTTTCCAAATGCTAGGTGTTAACAAATAAACACAAGCAAAGATACTTTCCCAGTCTTGCAACTTCGTATGCACAAACGTTCTCACTTAAAACTTAGCCAGGCAAACAATGCAAATAAAGAACAGTCCAAGGTAAAAGGTTAGGTTCCTCCCTGGTCTTTTCTAAATATATGTCTTGCCCTGGGCATGTACACATGACCTTATGAATTCTCCCATCTACAAAGATCTGAATTCCATTCCCCCCTAGGAATTACTCTTTCCTCCTGGTCCCAAATGCTATATTGTATGTCTTTAATCCTGTAAACACTTATCCCAGGCAGCTGCAATTTGATTTTTTTATAACATTCACAGTTTTAATTGTGAGTTATTGAATGCAATACAATAATCAACAATAAGACATTGGTAAGTACCCATATGATAATATACTATGTAGTAATATAAATGGAGATTTTGAATACTTAGTTTTCGAATACCAGATCTCTCAAACTCAACATTCCAGTTTGTTATTAAGTACATTAATGCAGTAGATTTTTAATCAATATTTGCCTTTAGTTACTACATATTTTACTAAAGTCTATGCTGCCCATTGATTCTTTAATTCCAATTCATTATGGGCTGTTATTTATTTTTATGAGGATCTCTTCTCATACCTATTATGGCTTCTTACTACTTCAAGAAAGAAATCTAAACACCTCCACATTACACTCAATGACCTTTGCTATCTGTTCCATTTCTTCTCATTCAAGCTCATCTCTTAATGTTGTGACCACTGTCTCTGACTTACTTACCAAAGCTGGTCTTTGAATGTCTGCCAATTTTACACCTCTATTTCTGACTATTCTGGTCCTTCAGCTGAGAATACAAATTATAAATGACAAAAGTAACATATTTTCATGAAGTCTTCACTATTCAGTAATAACTGATCTTGTCTCTTCAATAGTACTTATAAATTTGCATTTATAAGTTTCATCATTTTCTAGCCCTCAAAGCCTAGTATAGTACCTTATATATTATATTATATACCCAATAAATGATTGCAAATGAATGAAATCATTAAGAGGCAATGAAAACTTCACTTATTTAGAACGCCAATTGTCTAATTCCAAATTTCTTACTACGATGAGTTTCCAGGAAGACACAAAAAAGCACTGATGTGATGAAGTGAATATCAGCTAAAAAGGCATGGGTTGAAATCAGCTCCATATTTTATTAACTGTATTGGGCTAAATTATTTAATCTCTTAAGTTTAGATTATTTTTTGCTTTAAAAATAGGGATATGTGGTGGTATTCTGAGTTTAACTGTGTAGATTAATAATGAATCAACCTGTATGTTGCACTTAGAAAACAGTAGAAATAAAAAAAAAATAGTTAACTTTTACATTTGAGAAAAATTATTACTTAACTTTTCTATGTGTCAGTTTTTCCATGTATTAAAGGTAGATTTTGAAATGATTTCTAAATTTCTATTAATCACCAATATTCTAAACTAATAACGTTTTCACAATTTTCTATAACATTAATTTTATATATGAAAATCCCACTGTTGATCTGGAACTGCTTTATGTAACATACAACACACAAATTAAGGTTTCTTGAATTGCATATATTTTCAATTATTGACCTGCTCAAGGCCTGTAACTTCTCTTATTCTCAGTTATTTGTTTTGCTTTGTTTTTCAATAAGTGTAATGTAGGTAAAGTTTTTCTTTAGGATAGAATGAGGTGTTAAGTTAATATTAAGCTTTTTTAATATCTTAAATATATGGTCTTCAAAATGCTTTTATTATCTAGATACTTGGAAAAGTCCTGAGAGGATCATATATTACCATAATATCTACTTTTAGTTGAACCGGACATTCAGAGAGTTCAAATGACTTGCCCAAAGTTCTGCTAGCAGAGAAGGAACAGAATCCTGATTCAAATCCAGGTTTTCTGACTCTCAATCCTGTTCCTTATTCTCTGTAATAAAATCTTCAAAAATTGTTATTTGCAAGGATTGCTGTTATGAGAATATATGAAGTAAAATGACAGAACTATATGCAGTCCTCCAAACCACAAATAACTTAGCTGTAACCAAAACACCACAGGGACCTCATTTTATCAATTCTGACATCAGTGGGTGAATTATTAATAGTTAAATTGTATATGTATGTGAATTTATATACAATATTTTATATATGACTATTTTATCATTGCTAAATATGCCTGCTCAGCCAACATAAATGAAGGGCCAAATGAAAAATTCATCCCTACGATTTTTTCCCTCCTCCATTCTATATTGCATATATAGCTGTATCTTAGTCAGCCTAAGGGCATACAACATTATGCTTAACTAGATTATTACATAATTTACTGTCAAAAACAGAAAAATGTTGACAGTGGTGCTGCATGCATAGTCACTTTGAGGCATAGTTCATTCTATACCTAACCAATCACTCTCTTTGCATTGCTTTATTATAACATTTAAAAAAAAATAAGATTCCAAAAGAAAGTAAGAATAAGTTAGAAGTTGTCTCTCAATTCTTGAAATTTTATTTTGTTGGTTTCTCAGTCATTAAACCCTCTTGGTTTGCCACTTATAACATTGCCCAGATTTCCCAAGCTTATTTTTTGGATCCCCTTTCCAATTCTCAGATGTGAATTCTTGAGTGCTACATGCCTCAGTTTTCAAGGCTCTTCCCTCCAAATATACTCCTTATAATGTTCTCTCCCATAGGTATCAAATGATATCTGTACACTAATGAATCCAGAGTTCATAATTCCAGACCCATCATGCTTGAAATCCAGAATTGGAAATGCAACTATATATTAGAAGTCTAATTAGATTTATGGTAATTTCCCTTTCCCAAATTCTCCCTCACAAGATAATGTCTCCTCAATAGAAAAGCCTACACTGGCCTAAAATAGCAACCTCTATCACTCTCTATTTCCTTTCTCTGTTTTAAAGCTTTCTTTTTAGTACTTACTGCTATATAACCTTATATCTTTATATGTTTGCTTGCATATTTTCTCTAATTTTCAGTAGAATCTAATCCCCATAAAGTGAAAATTTGTCTGTTTTATTCGCTGTACATCCCCATGCCTAGAACATGGACTGACATAAAGTAAATGCTCAATGACTATTTGTTATAAGAGCAAATGGATTAGCAAGGGAATGCAGAGTTAGGAGATAGCTGATATCAGCAAAGGTTAACTTAAAAAGTCTGTTTGGAAGAGATAAATGGTTCACCATGAATACATCTCAGGTGGCCCTGTTTTTCAACCAAATTTTCACCTTTTTTCTTTTGTGAATAAAATAATATTTTTGAATGGATTCGTTAAGAAGATTAACAAAGAATTCAAAAAGTCATCAATAACACAAAAGATCACCAGAGGTTCTGTGGAGAGGGAGAGGGAAGAATAGGTGGAACATGGGGCATTTTTGGGACATTGGAATTGTTCTGCATGATATTGCCATGACAGATACAGGCCATTATACGTAATGTCAAAACCTGTGAAATTGCACAGTACAAAGTATAAACTATAATGTAAGCCCTAGACCATGATTAGTAGCAATGATTCAATATTTGTTCATCAATTCTAACAAATGTACCACACTAAAGAAAGATATTGTTAATGGGGGAAAGTGTGGGAGGGGAAGGGGTGGGGTATATGGGAATCCCCAATATTTTTGATGTGACATCTATGTATCTAAAGTTTCTTTAAAAATAAAAAATGTAAAATTTAAAAAGGAAATAATATATATGAATTAATAAACATTATAATATTATAAAGGAATGGGTGACCAAAAATATAAACTTCACCAACTACTAACCAATAAGATAATTCTTTGAGACTTGCTTCCTTAGAGCCCATTCTTCTCCTTTATAAGAATTGCAATTTTTTTTTCTTTGTGTGCCTTTATAACGTCCACTCTTCCCAGGAAAGGCATTGTATTTTTCAAATCAAGCCCTAAAAGAAAAACACAAAAGCACAATCAACCAAAAATGCCTGTGTGAATAGATACTCTCTATTAATTGCATTTTCTAAATAGCAAAGAAATAAAAGATACTTGTAACAAACATCTGATAGCAATACTTAAAATTATGGTATTAATGTTTGCACATATCATTACCAAGCTGTGTAATTATGCCATGAGCAGAGAGAGATAATATTTCCTGCTCTACTATAAATAAAGCCAATTCACAATATGTTTTAGAGCAATGAAATAGGTATGAAATTCCATCCACCATCTCCTATGTGCAATAAAATTACCTTTATTTCTGTTTTTAAATTAAATTTTACTCTAACAGCCAATGCGTGTGGTGAATTCAACTCACATCATGACTGTGTATCTACCTGCCATTGTTCTGCCATTTCCTAGGGAATTCCTGGTGCTGATGCTAAAACATCAGGTTAGACTCTGTTAACTTTGCTCATCTGACATTACTGGTTATTGCTGAGGCATCAGTTTTTTCTAGCAAAATTGAGAACCCTTGTGCCTATGGTCTAGTTTCCCTAGATATACTGCACAGCTACACCCTCTGAGATCTGACTCTAAAGTACAATGCATCTGGGTATTGCAACTTCCAGACCTGTAGTTTTCTCTTCCCTTTCCGTCTAACTGATTTCACTTAGACTTTCTCTCTCTCACTATTTTCAAAGGCACACTCTTGTCTCCATCCTCATCTACTGATTTTGCAGAAAACAGAATGAGCCACTGAGTCAAGGGATTACTAGAGTTTGCTACCTACGTGGATGAGTACAGCAGAGAAGAAGATACTAAAAACAACAGTCTTCTCACTTGGTTAAACTCAATGAGGGTGAAATCATTCAGGCAATCTCAATGAAAATAAACTAATAAAGGGGAAGTGGTCAACACAGAAAAAAGAATCACCTCAAATAATATTTTAATATTTAGAATGTATAATAATTTTTAAAATACTCTTCTCACTAAAAATATTAAACTAATAGCAAGAAAGAGAATGTATTCTTCTCTTAGAGAATGCATGTTTTTATACAATTTTTCTACCTTTAGGCCTTTATACCAGGACCATATTTAAAACAATTCACCTTCCATGATTTCTAATATGGGGCAGGAAGTTCTTAAACTTAGCTGCACATTATATTTACTGGAGGTGGTTTTGATAATTCCAATGACCAGGCCATATTGCAAATAAGTTTAAACCAGAATTTCTAAGTATTTCTAAATATCTTTACTTTTAAAACTCCTCGGGTGATTCCTAGGCATCTTCAAGTTTGAGAACCAGTGATAGAGTCCAAACTCTTATTTTATAAATGAGACAAGTGACAAGTCACTTGCTCAATTCATACTACTTACAAATATCAAAACTGATATTAGAACCCAAGCCTCCTGATCCTTGTAAGTAATTTTCTTTTGTACTTTTCCAAATCATGTAGAATTCAATTGACATAAAAGATATTCTTAGTGAATATGCTTGAATGGTAATTCTATTTAGAATGAGTTCTACTATCTATCTTCCAAAACAAATTAGAAGCTGGGCTTGAATATATTCTTAGATTTCAAAGAAAATATACTTTAGATTTGGTTGTTGTTAAAATCCCTATTGTTATAATAAAAAGAAAAAAAATTCTTTAGTTTGCCTCTATAGCAATGCTCAAGAGATTTGATTTGTAAGTTTAAATCACTTTCTCATTATTTACCATTCACCTGTAAGCTAACAAAATCATTTTCATATTTCAATTCCACTGAAGATAATTTCATCGTAAAATATTGTTGAACATTTGGAAATATAAAGCTTTAGAAAAACATGCTAATGCATTATTCATATATATTAAATATTTTAAAATCACCAAATAATTTAGTGGTAATACTTCAGACCTCTCTTTGCTATTTGTTCTCAGTTTCAGTCACTCAACATTCTTGAATGTCCTCCCATTCTTTACTGGGGAATGTCAAGGGCTGTAGCATTAAAGATCATAAGTTATTAGCCATTAAATTTCAAAGTGTAGGCAGTTTTACAGATAACAAGCACTCTGATAGAAGAACAATGTTCCATTTCATTAATTCATTTAATAAATATTAAATGAACACCTAGTATATGACAGGCATAATTTTCTAAGCCTATATGCTATTATGCCAAGGACATTATAGAGACAATGCATATGCACTTGTAATATTTCAGATTTACCTATGGTAGTGTAAAGTAGTATATAATATCATTTGAGTTACTGTCATTTTCTTGAAATATATTCTTCGTTTTCCCTACAGCAAAGAAAGTAGACTATTTTTGAACTTTCTAAACTTACCCCTTGTAAACATTTAAATAAACAGTAATACTGGAACAAATGAAGCCAAATATGTCTTTAATTTTGATCTAAAATATACAATAGACTTTGGATATAGCATTGATTTATTGCTTGGCTATGTTTTACTTTAAAAACTACAATTGATTTTCAGATCTTAGCTTTTTTTAGGGCCAAAATATTAAAATGGGTATTTCAGAAAGAGAAAGACATTCACATGCAAAGAAGAAAATCTTTATGAAAGTCAGGCCCTTCTAAGCCCCTTCTAAGATCATTCCAGAAGATAATTCCAGAAGAATGCTTGCCATTCTGAAAGTCACCAGGATTGTAGAGCTAGAAATTGTGTTATCAAATACATAGCAATTGGGACATAGGAGAGGGGAAGTCAAGACACAGGAGAGGGGAAGCCAAGATGGCCACAGAGTAAGGTGCTCCAAGAATCAGCTCATCCTACAGGGCAGTTAGTAATCACCCAGAGCTATCTAAAGCACCCGTCTGGGGGCCCCAGGAGACCAGAAGAGCATCTTGCAACATTCTTGAAAGTATGGAAGGAGGAGACTAACCATCTGCAGAGAAGATTCATGAGTAGAGCCTTCCATGCTGCAGAGGTCTGGGACCATGGCACAAGACTCCTCGGGATCTATCCCGTGGCTGGAGTTGGAAACTCCATTTCCTAAAAAGGGGGAAAAAGACACAGTGTGGCACCAACTTCAGCTACTGATTAGTAAATTCAGTGGGCAAAAGTATAATCCTAACAACAGCTAAAGTTTGAACTTGTCCAAGTCAGAAAAAGGCTGGTAGCCACCATTTTAACTCCAACCCTGGCCTGAGGGGAAGCAGGACTGATTGAAAATCACAGTGCTGGTAGGGACCAGCTTCTTTCCACCCAGATGGAATCCGATCTGGCTGTAGCCTAAACCCCAGCCCCTGTACCATCTCTCTGGGAAATTGCAAGCCACGCTGCAGACGTGGGTGCCCATCCTACTCTAGCAGCGAAAGCCGCCTCAGGAGCTATTCTATGGCTGGAGTTAGAAGCTCCATTTCCCATAAACAGGGGAGGAAGAGACAGTTGTCCACTGACTTCAGCTACTGATCGGTGGACTCAGCTGGGTAAAGTATAACCCTAGAAACAGCTATGGTTTGAAGCTGTCCAAGTTGGAAAGAGGCCGGTATCTGCCATGTGACTCCGCCCATGACATGAGGGGAAACCTGGCTGACTGAAAATCACAGTGAAGCTAGGGACTGTCTTCTTTCCACCAAGACAGGATTGCAGCCCTAGCCTTGACTCCAGCCCTACCTCTGGCAGGGAGGAAGATGGTGGGACCTGCACCAGGATCTCCAGGCAACTGCAGACTGAGTAGTCAGACACCTGGGGCTGCATCCCCCCACCCCAATAGGATAGGATAAAAAAGGAACTGGGTTTCCTCAGCCTCTCCAGGCAACTGCAGGCATTTTCAGCCCACACGAACTGGTTGGCTGAGTGCCTTTGAGTCCCTCCCCACCTCTGTCCTCCATAAGATAAGAGGGGGCTGGTGTTCCCTCAGCCTGTCAGGGCAACTGCAGGTGCTTTTGGCCTGCACAAACTCAACTGTTGGGCACCTGTGACTCCACCCCCACCCCCAACAGCACAAGAGAGGAACTGTGTTTGCCCAGCCTCTCTGGGTAACTTCAGGTGCTTTTGGCCCACACAGCCTGGACTGGTGAGTACTTGTGGATCCACTCCCTTATGCCACAATAGGAAAGGAGGGGGCTGGTGTTTCCACAGCCTTTCCAGGCAATGGCAAACATTTATGGCCTTCATGGACTAGACTGTTGGATGCCTATGGATCCACCCCCACCCCCAATAGGGAAGGAAGAATATGGTATTTCCTCAGCCTCTCCAGGCACAGCGAGTACTTTCAGCCAGCAGGGACTGAACTGTTGGGCATTGGTGATTCTGTTCCCACCCCCTAAAGGGCAGAAGGAGAGTACTCCCTCAGACTCTAATCAGCCCATACAGATTAGATTGTTGGGTATTCCAGAGGGTCAGTCCCCACCCCAGCAGAGAGCTGGGGCCGGTGCTACATCAGTTTACCTGGGCAACTGTGGTCATTTTGGACCCACACAGCATAGATTTCTGCCCACAACAGCAGCTCCATCACAGCACCATTCTCTCCAGGCAACTACAGTCTTGTCATTAACAACTTGTATTATTACACATGGCTGCAGCTCTGTCCCTACCCCTGGCAAAGGAGAAAGGTGGGAGAAGTTTCATCAATTCCTGGGGCAACATAGGCAGCTTCAGCATTCATAACCTACAGCACCAACTACATCCTTGGCTCCTACTACACAACCACCAAGGGAGAAGAGACAAGAAAGCCCTAAACTGGAGGGAGAAACTGTACCCAGAAAAAATACATCTAATAAGCCATATATCAAGACACCAACAAAAAATTACAATCCATACCAAGAAACAGGAAGATATGGCCCAGTTAAAGGAACAAATAAGCTTGCAGATGACATAAAGGAGTTGAGACAACTAATCATAGATGTTTAAGCAAATCTCCTTAACAAATTCAATGAGATGGCTAAAGAGATTAAGGATATTAAGAAGACACTGGATGAGCAAAAGAAGAATTTGAGAGCATACATAGAAAAATAGCATTTCTTATGGTAATGAAAGCTGTAATAAATGAAAAAAAAAATACGATAGAGGCATATAACAGCAGATTTGAGGAGGCAGAAGAAAAGATCAGTGAGCTTGAAGACATGACCTCTGAAAGTGAACATACCAAAGAACAGATGAAGAAAAGAGTAGAAAAAAATTGAACAGGGTCTTAGGGAACGAAATGACAGCAAGAGACGTGCAAACATACATGTCATGTGTGTCCCAGAAGGAGAAGAGAAGGGAAAAGGGGAGTAAAGACTTTTTGAAGAAATAATGGTAGAAAATTTCCCAACCCTATTGAAGGACATAGATATCTGTGTCCAAGAGGCACACTATACACCCATCTGAATAAATCTGAATAGACCAACTCTAAGACACGTACTAATCAGAGTGTAAAATGTCAAAGACAAAGAGAGAATTCTGAGAATAACAAGGGAAAGCAGTGAATCCCATATAAGGGAAACCCAATAAGATTAAGTGATGATTTCTTATCAGAAACCATGGAACCAAGAAGGCAGTGGTATGATATATTTAAGATAATGCAAAAGAAAAACTGCCAGCCAAGAATTTTATATATGGCAAGATTATCTTTCAAAAATGAGGGTGTGTTTAGAATATTCACAGATAAACAGAAACTGAGGGAGTTCAAAACAAAAAGACTGGCTTTGCAGGAAATATTAAAGGGAGTGCTACAACCTGAAAAGAAAAGGCAGGAGAGAGGGGCTTGGAAGAGATTCTGGAAATCAGTAACAGTAACTAAAAGTGTCAAAAGAGTGGTGAAAATAAAATGACAGATAAAACCCAAAGGTCAAAATGGATGAAATAAGAACTGCCTTTTCAAAAATAACATTGAATGTTAATGGGTTAAACTCCCCAATCAAAAGACACAAACTGGCAAAATGGATAAGAAAATATGAACCATCTATATGTTGTCTGCAAGCGACTCACCTTAGATCCAAGGATACCAATAGATTGAAAGTGAAAGGTTGGCAAAAGATATTCCATGAATGATTTAACCAAAAAA
>JAQZBX010010024.1:0-45031 GCA_029593785.1 Cabassous unicinctus
GCTATGTGGATTGTGTCCAGCCACACCATCAAGAAATAACCTCTTTTACTTGAAGTTGGCTGACTGTAGGTGTTCTCCACCTCTACAAAACACCTTCACAGCAACACCTGTGTTAGTATTTGATTGACTAACTGTAGCCTAACTGAGTTGATACATAAAACTAACCATAACATGCACCAGAAAGAGAAGTAAATAGGTCATACAGATCTTTACAGGACTTACCTTCTCACTTAACTTACATCTCTGTTCATGTGTTAACTCTTCAGAGAGGGCTTTCCTGATGGCTCTATCAATTGTGCCCCTTCTCAAGTCATTCCAATCCCTTTGAACTGACCTTAGGTAACAACTATTGCAAACTACTCATTGTTCTTATTATACTTCAGATAGTTGATTCGAAGTTGATTTATTCTTAGATTTCATCTTCTAATAATTTTAAAAAAGTATTTTGACTCTATATATTTGCTGTGACACATAGATTTTGTTATGAGGTCTTTTTCTCCATTCATTCTTTTAAAGATAATTTGTGATTTATATTTTCCCCTCTTTAATCAATAGTTGTTTAGAAAAATGTTTTTTATACAGAAATGAGCTAGTTATGTATCGAAGGGCAGACATCATTTCTTATTGATTTCCACTTTGGGGAGGAGGATCTGATCAGAAAGTGGGGCCTGTAAAATCTCTCCTTTGGAAATTTATTAATTTTTTTGGTATGTATCCAAGTTTATTATTTATAGTTTTGCAGTATTCCAAAGACATAAAAAGAACATATTTTTACTTTTAAGATAACACATTCTGTATAAATCTATTAAATCATGCTTATTGATTATATTCAATATTCTGTTTTGCCCACTTTAATTTTTATATTCTAAAATAGTTACAATGAAATTTCCCAATAATATTTATTTTAACATGCTATAATCTTTCCAGAGTTCTAACCCAAAGCTTATATTTTGCTTCAATGTTGTTATAAAGGATGTACATTTGTAAGTCCTTTTTGTGTACTTACATTTTATTATTCTGTAATAAACTTCTTGATCTTGTTTATTTCATATGGCCTGGATTTTCCCTTTTTCTGATATCACTTGTTCCTCTAATACTTAATTTTATTTGTATTTGTCCCATAATGTCATGATAATGAAAGTTTTCTTCATTGTCTTCTTTTCTCCTAATAACTTGTAAGCTCTATTTTTTTCATAAGTCTGATAGTGATTCCTACTCCTAACCGTCACAATTAAATCTGTATTTCTCCATGCTGACCCTTCACATATCTGTTCTTCCACTCCCATTGAAATGAATGCTTTAAAATTTTGGACTTCAATTTTTACCTCAAAATGAGACTTTTGAAATTGCAGTAAGCCCTGCCAAGCATGAATTGACCATAATGCAATTAGTGAGGGGCTCCTGACTGCTACCCAGTTGCAGCTCTCAAAGGGGTGGGGGTGGGGGTTTTGTGAAGTTCTCATCCTTTATAAGGATGGGTTGTGGTTAGGATGTGATTCCCTTGTGATCTTTGGGGACTTTCTCTGTTTAGGGAACTTTCTGGGTACAGTTTAAGTTTCGCTGTCTTTACTTTTATGATTTTTTATAGTACATACATACTAGAAAAGTGCAATAGCATATATTTCATTACATGCATAATACTGTGGGCCTGTATTTTACAACTATTGAATTATGTGGACCCCACTTATCCCCTTATGGTGGAATTTTACTGTGTTTTAGTTTTCTGCCCTTCACTATTCCCTCTTCCCTCTACTATCCCACTAGATTGTGTGTTCTGTTTTTGTTTTTGTTTTTGCATGTGAATTTGTTTTGGACAGGGCAGTAAAAGCTCTCTTGCTGCTTGTATCTTCCAAAAATACTTAATACTTACGTTACAATTCACAGTAACATTATCATAATCCAATTACATTTAATTATGTGTTTTATACCCGTATGTATTGTACTCATTTATCATCCCATCTATCTCTACTTACTATAAATAGGGACTGTTCAGTACTGTCTTTTTTCCTTTATATCGTCCAATATATTGAGATCCTTAGTGTCAATGAATTGAAATTTAGTTGAAGTGTACAGATATTTCCATAGATAATGGACATGGATTATACTCTCAGAGGCCTATCCTGACTTAATTTTGTTTCTACTAAAAGATGTATTATATTATAGGATACTGACATTGCAACCCTTTTCTATAAAGAGTATGTAGTTATTGTGAAATAACTTCCCATATTGCAGAGAAGTCTGTTGCTAGCTTTGTTGTTATATAAATAATCAATTCTTTACTACCGGAAATTTCAAGAACTTCTGTGTGGTTTAGGATTTAGGAATTTCAAAAGGTTTGGATTTGTTTTCAGTAACTTTTCTTGAGACCCAGTGAGAAATTTTAAGCTTCAATTTTATTTTCCTTTCATTCAAATCCATTGTCATATATTTCTTTTTAAATTACTGCTTATCCTCTAGCTTTCCTTTTCCCCAACTGTTAATGATCTTAATTAGATCTCCTAGATCTGCCATCAAAACTCTTTGCTTTCCTCCTGAATCCATTTATCTGTCTTTCTACTTTATTTTATTATACTTTTCATCAATTTCATCTTTCAAATCATCACTCTCAATCTTGGCAAGGTCATACTCTTTTATAATTTATTGGTTGATTTTTGAAATTGAAAAATAATTAGCTGCTGAAATTATTTTCCCTAATTTTATATCCTTGAGAAATACTCTTCTCTTCCTTAGACTAAGATCCCCCCATTCCTAAACCTAAGATGAAAACAGACCCCTTGGTAGAGTTGCTCCCACAGTTAGACAGACAGACCCTGATGTATCTGAACCACAGAAGACAACAAAAGATAAGCAGGTAATATGATGATTATAGATGATGATTGTTCAGTCTAAAACATATTTAAAACAGATAGATGGGTTCATTTTAACCCCTACAATCTCTGCACTCAACTTCTGAAAAGTGGTTTTAACAAAACTACAGTAGTAGAAATAAATCTTTTATAAAGTAATTCAAGAGAAGTAAGAAAATGGATCCCCTTTGTGCAGCATGAAATATAAAAGATATGCTATCAGGGATTTGAATTTCCACATTGTGGAGGGTCTAATTGTGCTGTAAATACTTCATCCAAAGATTAGTCAGAGAAGAGAGCCACTTTCCCCTCTCTTGCACCAATGTCAGCATCTGATAAACTTCTACTCTTTACAAAGCATAGGCACTAGACATAGTACATAACTAGATAACCCATGCCTTGTATGCAGGAGGAGAGAGTGGAAGAGTTAAGGAGAGGACTGTTGTGAAGCATAAAGAGGCCAAAGTAGAAGAGGTCCAGGAGAGGGCTGAGAATTTCTCTGTCAACTGCCTTGCACACGAGAGGGGATGGTCAGACTCTGTGCACCTGGAAAAAGCTCAGAGACAAGCTAAGTGGATTAGGCTCACAGCTCCAAAATCTCACCCTCCTTCAAGCTCACGAGGGTTGGATTATTTTGTAACAAGAAGTAAAGCACTGATTAAACTTTCTGCAGGATTTGAGCAAGACATTTCTGTTATTGACTGGCCCCTTTTCTTTCATTTCACAATAAGGGAGCATTTATTTCCTGGCTTAGGCACAAAGCTTTGCAAAATGAAGTTATAATAAATCACAACTAAAAATCCTCCCATAAAAGGGAAAAAATACTAACTTTACAGTGGAGAAACCTGGCAAACACTGGCTTAACCAAGTGATGAAGGTTCACATCATCAGCAATATCATGTGCGTATCATTATCCCCTGTGGCATTCTTTCCAAAAATCCATAACCCCAGTCTGACCATGAGGAAAATGTCAGACTAACCCAAATTGAGGGACGTTCTACAAAATACCTTACCAGTACGCCTCAAAATGGGCAAGGCATGAAAAACAGGTCACGACTGAGAAACTGTCTTAGACTGGAGGAGACAAAAGAAATATGACATGTGATCCTATATGAGTTTTCTAGGACTCCTGCAACAATGGCCACAAACTAAGTGGTGTAAAACAGAAGAAGTGTCTTCTCTCACAGTTCTGGAGCCCAGAAGTCTGAAATCAAGATGGCGACAGGCAGGGCTGCACTCCTTCCAAGGGCTCTCGGGAAAAATTCTTCCTTGCTTCTTCCAGCTTCTGGCGACTCTAGGAGTTTCATGCCTTGTGGCAGCATAACTCTAATCCCTGCCTCTATTTTCACGTGGCCTTCTCTTCTTCTCCTTGTATGTCTCTCTTCTGTGTGTCTGTTATAAGGACACTTGTCCATGGATTTAGGGCCCACCCAGCTAATCTTTGATGATCTCATCTTGAGATCCTTAACTTGATTGCTTCTGCAAAGACCCTATTTCCATATCAGGTTTCATCCACAGTTCTGGGGATTAAGACATATCTTTTTGGGGTTCACAATTCAACCCATAGCTGATCCCAAAACAGAAAAAGGCTATTAATTGAAAAACTAGTGAAATCCAAATAATGTCAGGAGTATATAGTAATATACCAATGTTGGCTTCTTACTGGTGGCAAACATACCATGGGAATGTATGATGATAAACCTAGGGGAAACTGAAACTGGGTGAGATGTACTATCCGTACCGTCTTTGCAAACTTTCTGTTAAGTCTAAAGCAATTCCAAAATGAACAGTTTGTTTAAAAATCCTTTTGTAATCTAAGAACTGCAATTTACCTCTCCTTGGCTCTAGACCAGATGCACTTTAGTTACTTCCTCTTTCCATCCAGGTTGCTCAGAAAAGCAGGTGCACATGGATGCTGATGCACACAAATATTTATTGAACACGAACTATTTGCCACTGACGTGATGGTTCAACTCTGGGATGCTATTACTTATATGTCTAGGCACAACCATTGTCACTGCTGGCGAAACGTGTTCCTAGGGGCCGTTTCTCTTTCTGCTGACTTCCTCTCCTCCATCTGAAAGTGTAAACAAGATAGTGAAGCTTTTGTTGTTTTTCTGAGATTTTTTTTTTAAGTGGCTATATGAATACCTTCAGTGAGTCTCGGTTCAGTAATGCACTCATTTTGCTACTCCTACTTCAAATAACTAAAACAGTCTCTGAAAGAGTATCTCCGTGCAAAGAAAAAGTGGTCCAAAGGACAAGGGATACAACTGGGCACATACCTTTGTTCCTGCCCTCAGTCAGGTCCAAACCGGATGGTGGGTAGAACAATGGGAGAAAGATAGCATCAATGTCTTCGCCAACAAAAAGTGCAAGAAATAGTATTTCCCCTTCCCCTGAAAGTTGATTGGAATTCAACAATAAAAATGATCCAGAGGTGAGAAAAGAGGGTATTTGGGAAAGGAAGGAGGAGAAAAGGCATAAGCCTAGCCAAGGGTCTCTCTTTCCTTCTTCCTCTGCAGGGACACATGTGGGGGAAGGAAATGGACCATTAGCAAGCATCTGTTCATTCCTGACAAAATCGGAGACAATTCCAGTCAGCCGTGGCCCCTTCATTGCTGGCTGAGCCTTTGGAAGTTGAGTCTGTCCTCTTTGCTTTGAAAGTCAGAGGAATGGGTTTGGGCTATAGCCAGATCCCTTCTGGCTATCCATGTATCCTGCCTTGCATTGCAGCAAGAGTGAAAGCAGAAGTTTCTTTGGGATGCCAGTTTCCCACAGCTTGAGAGGCATCTTCCATGCATCTCTTTCCAAGTGGGTCTCTAAAAATTTACATAATGAAATATAGGTCAATTAAAAATTATCTGGCTAAATAACACCTGTTTTCCCAGAATGAGAAAACATGATGATTCCTAGCTTCTCCCTAAGCATTATTTACTGAAAGCATTCTTGGTTGGATGTCAAAAGAACTAAATTTTCAAGCTTTGCACAAAGCAGGTGCTCAGAAAAAATATGTGCTGATGATTGTAACAATGCATTTAAATGTTGGGAGTGGATATAGCTCAAGCAGTTGAGCACCTGATTCCCACATAGGAGGCCCTGGGTTCAGTTCCTGGTGCCTCCTGGAAAGAACAAAGACAAACAACAAGCAAACAAATGGGGGCACCAACTCAGAGGAGCTGATGTGGTTCAGTGATTGAGCACTGGCTATGAGGTCCTGGATTCAATCCCCAGCACCTCAAAAAAAAAAAAAAAAATGTATATGACGTGTTTTTAATTGTGAAATTACTATTCACCACATACTGGGTGAATAGTAATACAGGGGGGCATGATCAAACTTAGAAGTGAAGGATAGTTTGAATAAATTTCCAAACAATTTAAATGAAAGGAAGAACTTAATCTTTATGTAGCCATCACCTACATACAGAGCATGAAATACCACATAAATATATAGTTTGAAAACACAATTTGAACTTGTTATTTCTATCTAATATACATACAATTATCTGATATGCAGATAAATGTCAGGAATGACATAGATGCATTGACCAGTGCTAATAATCTCATTCTTCCATTAGACACCAACAGAGGGTGCATTTCAAGAGAAGGGAACTTGTGTTTTAAACAAGGCAGAGACTACGCCAGTAGTGAGGGGTAGACACACTGGGCACCTTGAGACTTTTGATATTGAGGATTTTAGTATAGAAAATATTTCTTCTCTGGAAGGTTATTTCTGGAGTTCATATTCTGGAACACAGGGTTTCTGGTTACCAAGTTCCTTTGAAGAGAGTCCAGGATTATATTTCCAACTAGAAAATATAACAAAACAATTCAAAGGAATGGTTTGGATCTTTGCTTTCTCTATGCCAACAGCATTTTATTGGTTATATAAAAACTCAGGAATCATAAAAATATTAAGAAAAAACCCAGGGGAAAATATGACAGAGCCACAGACAAGGGAAAGGGGTAAAATTTTTCTCCTAGTCTATTGGGAAAGTAAATCCACGCCTTGGAAAAGGACTCTCTAAATGGGCTCAGGAATGAACCACTATATTTTACCAGTGCCCAGGAATCAGAGATAACTCTGAAAAACAGAAATTTTAGAACATTTCTGGTCAATGTTTAGTAAGAATACATGTGGAATTTTTAAAATCAAAGTAAGTACACATTAAGTGAAACCATCTAAAATCAGGAAACATAGATAAGGGAAAAATTAAACTATGCTTTCTTTTGTTGATTTTTGCATTGAGGAACCACAGTAAAAGTGGCAAATAGAAGATACTATGCTGAATAAAATAGGTATAGCAGAAGAGAAAAGAAATTAGAGAAAGTCAGGGACATTTACAGGGAAGGAAAAAAGAAATTTGAAAATTAGATGTAAACAAACAAAAAAGATGAGGACCCTAGAGAAATCTATGACATATATACAATATATACACAACAGGATATATATATATATAAATATATATAGAAAATATATGATAGAATACATATATTCTAACATATATTCTAACAGGTATCTCAGAGAGAGGTATAACAGAGATTAGAAGTAATCAAGCAGTCTTCTGACTAAAATAATTCGTCAATCCTCTGCAAAATTAATAAAAACCAAAATTTCTCCAGGTACTATGAAGGCAATCCAAATAAAAAGCATAGACTCTAAGTGGAAGTGAGAAGAAAAGTTATGTTGACTTAAATAGACTCCAAATCTTTGTGCCTTCATATTTTGATGCCTGCCACTTAAGTGTCTGAGTAAGGAGAAGCTACAGAGTTTCAAGGGGAAAAGATGACAGCCCCAAAATTCCATACCCATTTATTCTGTGTAAAGGCAGTAGAAAAACATCTCAGACAGGCAAGGGCTCAAAGCACAGGCAATCTGTGTTCTCTCACTGAGAAAATTACTCTAAGTCACTCTACCTGAGCCAAAGATAAATCAATATAAACAGCTCAAGAATGAGGATGTCGTGGTAATACAGGATTGCTGGTGTCCCTTTGGGCACTGTACTTCTTCGCTTGTATTGAGTTCCTTCTACTGCTTGACTAATAGTGGAGTGTGTGGCATGTGGCAAGTGCTTCCTTTTAGGAGGGAAAGGCTTTGCACTTGTAAAACAGGACAAATAGACATGTCCCCTCCCACCAGCCCCAGAGGGAGAACCAAAGGAGAACTCCATTGAAATACATGCATCCTTTTCATCTGGTTCAACTGCAGTCAGCAAGGCTCTAATCAGGGTCAGCCTTAGGAGTGAGCCCTGGACTCTTGCTGCCTTTTTGCAGCATTCCTCAGGGATCTGGCTGCGTAGCACTGACATGGAGCACGGAGGAGTGAGCGATGGATTCTATGTCTGCAAGTCTATTACTGTAGGTATTTTTAATCGACCTAAGAAATTAAGTGCTATATATTAAAATGATGCAACCAGAGCCTGATTTATTTCATGATTGTTTTCTCCTTTATATGTTATAAACAAATAAAAAAGTTGGGCCATTAAACTTCATATGAGAATTGTGTATATATGTATAATGTAAGCCTCATTCCTTCACTGAAGTTTTCTTGTGCAAAACCCATTTTAGTCACTGGGAAGAGTTCTTGGTAATGGGAAAATGTGTGTATGTATGAGTGTGTTTAATCCAAAACACTAATATATTATACCAAAAGAAACTGATCATAAATGTGAATTTTTTGTAATATGTTCATTCCATCTGGCATAAATGTCTTTTTTAATTAAAAAAAATTTTTTATATACGACATAAAATCTCTACTTTCAACTACATTCAAATATATAATTCAGTTGTATTAGTTATGTTCACCATGTTGTGCAACCATCACCACCATCCATTACCAAAACTTTACAATCAACCTAAATAGAAATTCTTTAAAAATTAAGTATCAACTCCTCATTCTCTATCCACTATCCATCCCCTGGTAACCTATGTTCTAGATTCTAACTCTTTGGGTTTGCTTATTATAATTAGTTCGTATCAGTGAGATCATAAAATATGTGTTCTTTTGTGTCCATCTTATTTCACTCAGCATAATATCTTCCAGGTTCATCCATGTTGTCACATGCATCAGGACTTCATTCTTTTCTATGGCTGAATAATATTCTATTGTATGAATAATACCACATTTTGTTTATCCATCTATCAGTTGGATACTTGGGTTGCTTCCTTCTTTTGGCAATTGTGAATAATGCCGTTCTGAATATTGGTGTGCAAATATCTGTTCGAGTGCCCACTTTCAATTCTTCTGGGTATATACCTAGTACTGGAATTGCCAGGTTATGTGGTAATACTATGTTTAGCTTCCCGAGGAACTGCCAGACTGTTTTTCACAGCAGCTGCACCATTTTACATTGCCACCAGCAATGAATGAGTGTTCATATTTCTTCACACCCTCTCCAATGCTTGTACTTTTCTATTATTGTTTTTTTATAGTAGCCATTCTAGTGGGTGTGAAGTGGTATCTCACTGTGATTTTGATTTGCATTTCCCTAATAGCTAGTGATGCTGAACATCTTTTTATGTGCTTAGTAGCCACGTGTATATCCCCTTTGGAAAAATGCCTCTTCAAGTCTTTTGCCCATTTTTAATTGTTTTTTTTTGTCTTTTTATTTTTGACTTGTAGGATTTCATTATATATTCTGGATATTAAACCCTTATTGGATATGTGGTTTCCAAATATTTTCTCCCATTGAGTAGGTTGTCTTTTCACTTTCAAGCCTAAGTCCTTTGATGCACAAAAGTATTGAATTTCGAGGAGGTGCCGTTTATCTATTTTTTCTTTCATTACTTCTGCTTTGGGTGTAAAGCCTAAGACACCACTGCCTAACACAAGATCCTGAAGATGCTTCGCTACATTTTCTTCTAGGCATTTTATAGTCCTGGTTCTTATATTTAGGTCTTTGATCAATTTTGGGTTAATTTTTGTATATGGTGTGAGAAAGGGGCCCTCTTTCATTCTTTTGCATATGGATATCCAGCTCTCACAGTACCATTTGTGGAAGAGACTATTCTCTCCCAATTGAGTGGACTTGACAGCCTTGTCAAAAATTAATTAGCCATAGATATGAGGGTCTATTTCTGAACTCTCAATTGTAGTCCATTGGTCAATATATCTATTCTTGTTCCAGCACATGCTGTTTTGACCACTGTAGCTTTGGAAATAGGGTTTAATGTCAGAAAGCATGCGTCCTGCAACTTCATTCTTTTTCAAGATGTTTTTGGCTATTAGGGACCCCTTACCCTTCTAAATAAATTTGATAATTGGCTTTTCTATTTCTGCAAATTGGGCTTTTGGAATTTTAATTGGGATTGCTTTGAATCTGTAAAACATTTTGGGTAGAATTGACATCTTAAAGATATTTAGTCTTCCAATCTATGAACATGGAATGTCCTTCCATTTATTTAAGTCTTCTTTGATTTTTTTTGGCACTATTTTGTAGTTTTCTGTGTATAAGTCCTTTACATCCTTAGTTAAATTTATTCGTAGATACTTGATTCTATTAATTCCTATTATAAATGGAATTTTTTTCTTGATTTCTTCTTCAGATTGTTTGGTAATAGTATATAGAAACACCACTGATTTTTGAGTGTTGCTCTTGTCCCCAGCCACTTTGCTGAAGTTATTAGTTCTGGTAGCTTTGTGGTGGATTTTTCAGAATTTTCTGTATATAGGATCATGTCATCTGCAAAAGGGAAAGTTTCATTTCTTACATTCCTAACTTGATGCTTTTTATTTATTTTTCTTGCCTAATTGGTCTGGCTAGAACTTCCAGTACTATGTTGAATAACAGTGGTGACAGTGGGTATCCTTGTCTTGTTCCTGATCTTAGAGAGAAAGCTTTCAGTCTTTCACCACGGAGTTATCTTGGTAGCTGTGGGTTTGTTATACATGTCCATTATCATGTTGAGGAAACGTCCTTCTATTCCTATGTTTTCCTATGTTTCCTTTCTAAGTGTTTTTATCAAGAAGCAGTGCTGGATTTTTTCAAATGTCTTTTCAGCATCAATTGAGATGATCACGTCTTTTTTTCTTTGTTCTATTAATATGGTATATTATATTCATTGATTTTTCTATGTTAAGCCACCCTTGCATACCTGGGATAAACTCCACTTGGTCAAGTATAATTCTTTTAATGTGCTATTGAATTCAGTTTGCTAGTATTTTTTTGAGGATTTTTGCATCTGTATTCGTAGGGGATATTGGTCTGTACTTTTCTTGTGGCACCTTTATCTGGCTTTTATATGAGAGTGATGTTGACCTCATAGAATCAGTTAGGGAGTATTTCTTCCTCTTCAATTTTTTGGAAGCATTTAAGCAGGATTTGTGTTAGTTCTTACTAGAATGTTTGGTAAATTTCACCTTTGAAGCCACAGATGAATAAACTATCATTTGAACAGTGCTAATGCACTCACAAACTTTCCTTCCTAAAAGTACATGTCATAATCAATCAGGGGCTACATAATAATGAGCAGATAAAGTGTTCAGACAGAAGCAACATAGAGGAAACCCCATATGTAGTAAGTCGTCAGCAAGAAATGGAAAGCATCAAGCTGCCTTTAAGTTGGGAAGGCATGTAGACTCCAATACACTTGATGATTCTTCTCTCTGCACTTTTCCTCTAATCATCTCATAATCAAGAAAATTTGGCATTTTAATTTCATCCTTAGGGAGAAAATGTGGATCCTGGCACTATGACAAGTATAACAGTATAAAAGGACAATTACCTTAGGCTCACACTCCATATATTCTTTTCATATTTCCAAGAAAGAACTACATTTTCATGGTTCATAGCATATAATTTTGCTGTAGCTTCATATATATCGTCTCTTACTACATTAAACA
Organism: Cabassous unicinctus; assembly: GCA_029593785.1. Taxonomy (NCBI): domain Eukaryota; kingdom Metazoa; phylum Chordata; class Mammalia; order Cingulata; family Chlamyphoridae; genus Cabassous; species Cabassous unicinctus. The sequence continues at coordinate 11,689 of JAQZBX010010024.1, forward strand.
TTCCAAAAATATACATGTTCTAAACTCAGTTTCTCAACTTGGAATACTAACCATCATTCATTCCACAAATGTGTTTTGAACACCTACTATGTGCAAGTCACCATAGAGGCCTTTGGGAAGCAATATATGGTAACAGTGAAGAATAGGAGGTATATGGACAGATAGATGGGTTCAAACCCCATCTGACATTTGCCATCTTGTATGAACTCGGACATGTTTCTTAACTTCCCTGAGTCTTATTTCCTCATTTATTAGACAAAAAATATTACTAAGACCAACCTTATCATGTTATTATATTACAGATTATACATGTAAGATGCATAGCACAGAGTGAAACTTTGTTCCACAATAATTATTAGTATTATCTTATTTATTATTATTTCCACTTCTCAGTTGTTGTGTCTCACCATTCATATTCTTAAAGGAAGAAGAGTACCTATTTTCTAAGATATCAGAAATGCATATGGAAATTGCATAACTCAACATAAGTCACCTTTGACCCTTCTAGAAATGATTCTGCTTCTCTCTTTATGGAATCTCTACATCTGAGCATCTTCTATATCCTCCAGTTCTCTTTTCTGCAAAACTGTGCTTTTCAGTTACTGACAGCATATATGGGTTCCTGCAAACACTGTAACCCAAGCACTGTAGCCATTTCATAGTCAATGTTATGCCATCCCTCTAATTTGGCTAGGAATTGTTCATAATGTCAGAATCAAACAGTTGGCCTATACTGTATGCACACGAGAGATTCCAATAAGAGTTTGCAGGTGGCTGAATAACCAACTTTCTCAACCTATCCTTGACAAAAGGCAGTCCTGCCACTCACCTCCACAGGACTTAGCAAGGCTTGCAAAACACCCATTTAATGCTCTCTTCTTGTTGCCTAGAAAGAAGGCCACATCAAACCGGATGGCTTCTTTTAATAAGCACAGAAGTGTCCTATGATGTACTTATGCAGGCGGCACTGGGAACCTAAGCAATGGTGTGCTAGAGCTGGCTCCAGCCAATTGTTAAATATTCAGGGGTTCTGCAACCTGTTGGGTAAGTCTTTGTTAGATTGAAATTGGCCACAGTGGGAATATGTATGCCATGGAAGTCAGCAAATGCTACAAGGAAGGGATTTTTTTTTTCCTTTTTTTTTCCCCCAGAGCACACCATTGGACCTCAGAACCTCCCACTTCTGAGGGAGGAATCAGCAATAATGGGGATTTTTTTTCTCTCTAAAATACAGATTCCTGTCATCCACACAAAGTACAATGCATTTTACTCTCTATGGCTGGTATGGCTCGTGTATTTTGAAAAAATAAATAAAAAGCTACCACAAAAGAGTAAAACACATTTTGAAAGAATTGATAAAAAATATACACACAAAGGATGTTAGGGAGAGGAGAATGAGAGTTCGAATTAGGGATAAAATCAAATAATTAAATGACAATAAAGAGAGGGGTGTCGCTCAGATAAGTCAAAATACATGGCATTTGATAATTCTACCGTCCGTACATGAAGCATAAGGGGTGGAATGCGGAGTGTATTGAGGAAATTCCACAGTAAGCGTGATGTATTTGCACATATTATAACACTGCAAACTACTGAAGGAAGGAATCGTGTCTTATCAGTTTCTGTGTCGCTACCATTTTTATTGGCATAGAGAAAGCATTCAGAACATCTATCTTGAATATACGAGAGTGAATAATATATGAATAGTAATAATAATAAAATTTTAATCCTCCAGCACAATTCTCATTTACCAGGTACCAATGAAATTGTTTAAAATAAACATTTGATGCCCAAACTCCCTTAGTTCAAACTCTCTTATAGAGTTCATCAAGCCCAAAGTACCCGAGGCACCAAGACGCTTCATTATAGCCCTCTGCCTAATTCTCATCTCTTGCCCATCCCCCCTCATTCACTTGAGTTTGGCTGCACTTAACTTTTCTCTGCTTCTTGAAGGCCTCTGTCATTCCTGGCTCAGAGCCTTTGAATTCACTGCTCTCCGGTCTTTTAGACATTGAATTGGCTTACTCCTTGCCTGGTAGAGGTCTCTGCTCAAATGTCATCTCTGCTCAAATGTCATGAAAATTTCCATGGCCAATCTACCTAAAATAGAACCACCCAACAGTGTTTGATCTCCTTAACCTGTTTTATTTTTCTATGTAGCACATCACTTTCTTATATTTGTTTATATGATAATTTTTGATTGTCTTTATCCTTTTATGGAATGAAGTTGCATGTAGCCAGGGACTTTGTCTATCTTGTTTTCTTCCAGTGCCTGGAACAGTTGCTATCACACAGTCGGAACTCATTACATTTTTGATTAATTGATAAATGAATGAAAGGATGAACAACATAACCAAAATTCAAGAATGATTGGCCACTGCAACATGAACTAAAGGACTACTCTGATTTACAGAGCAAATTCTCCCAGTAAAGTCCATGCTTCCACCACTGCTAATTTACACTTATTTTCCAGGGCCTGGGTGGGAGTAACAGGATGTTATCTACTTGCATAATGCTGGCAACTACATGTCCAAAAGTTAACTAAATTCATGCCCACACCCCGCCCCCATTCTTTATCTCATTCATGACTTTGTCAAAGCCAGAAAATGCAGCGTCATCCTAGACTTCATAATTTATTCTCTATCCTGCCACCCTCAGGAAATCATTCTAAAATGAGAGAGATCATATCCCTAATAAAAATCCTTCAGTACTTATGGGTTAATGCTCAGATCCATTAAGAAGGCATCAAAGCTACTACTACTCTGACTCAGACCTGCTTTTCCAATTTCATTTCTAACCTTATATCCTCTCTTCCTGCAACTGGCTTCATTCTTCACCCCAAGCATGCTGAATCTAACTTTTGGTCTCTTGAACCAACCATGGTCCTTCAGGAACACCATCTTTACACTTTGTAGACCCTCTGGCCAGATTGTCCTCTCTCTCCCATCTTGGCACAATAACCATTCTTCACCTGGCTCCAATGCTGACTCCAGTGCAGGCCTCCCTGAGGCCCACTAAGCTAATTTAGTTGCTTTCTCTTCATAGGTCTTTTGGGAAGACCAGATGGTCTGGTTCTAACATAGTTTCCCTCTTGAAAAGGCTCCAACAAGAAAGTGTTAATCTCCAGGTTACACATATTTAACCCCATCCCTGAACCTGCTAAGTACATAAGAAAATTTTTTGCAAATGCTGAGAAGAGAGGGCCAAAGGCCTAATTAATTTTTCAACACTGAAGGCTGAGTTTTACAATTTGTCTCTTTCTTATGGCAATAAATTTTTTAAAACAAGCAAGGCCTGGTAATTGGGCAAGGGGCCAACAATTCTCATTTGGCAAGGAGTTTTCTTGATTCAGGCTATGTATATTTGGAGAACAATGCCATGGGTCAAATGTCAATATTAGCCCAGTTCCCTTCTCAGAGAATTTAGGCCTCCCATTTGTGCTATCTACCAGGAGACAGCCGTGGATGCCCCTCTGGCTCTCACTCCGTCCTCTATAAACATTTTGGGCTTTGGTGGATGCCATCATTTCCAAGTTCAATTCACAGACTTTTAGAATCAGTGATCTGGAAGTGACCTCAGAAATTATTTAGTTCCAACAATTTATTCTATGGCTAAGCAATACCCATGCTTCTAACATCAGCTTTTGGCCCAATCCTAGCTATTCAGAAAGAGAATCCCAATGTCCATAATCTCTTCTATTCCTATTTTGGAGTCAAGAAGAGTCCAGCTATCAAATATTTCAAGAAATCAGACTTGCAACTGCAAGTTTCAGTTGAGGGTAATGAGCCCTGCCCCATTTCTAAGAGCCTGGCTGACATGCCTCCCCTTGATGCTTTCTTTAGGCAGCTGTAGGAATGAAAAAATCTCATGGCAGGGCACTGGCAATTGGTGGGCAGAATGCTCACTTCAATCCTATCTATATGCCTAAGCCTTTTGAAAAGCTAAAATTTCCTTTCTCCTCCATATTAGTTTTCTGTTGCTGTGTAACAAAGGACCACAAATTTAACCACTTAAAATGACACACATTTATTATCTCACCATTTCTATAGGCCAGAAGTCTGGGCACAGCATGGCTGAGTTCTCTGCTCAGGGTCTCACAGAGCTGAAATCAAGGTGTTAGCTAAGGCTGCAGTTGTCATTTGGGGCTCTGGGTTGTCTTCCAAGCTCACTAGTTGTTGGCAGAATTCATTTCCTTTCAGTTGTAGGACTTAAATCCCTGTTTCCTTGATGGCTATTAGCCAGGGACCACTCTCAGCATTTAGAGGCCATCTGATTCCTGGTCACATGGCCCCATCCATCTTCAAGCCAACAACGGTACATTTCATCCTTCTCATACTGCCAATCTCTGACCCCGTCTTCTGTGACCAGCTAGAAAAAGCTCTTTGTTTTTAAAGTACTCATGTACTTAGGTCAAGTCCACCTGGATCTCGCTATCTTAAGGCCACCTGATTTGGAACTTTAGTTATATGTGCAAAATCCCTTCCCATAAGTGCCTACATCTGTGTTTGCTTTAATAACTTGGATTAGGAGTGTGTATACCAGGAGTTAGAACTCTTAGGGTGCCATTAGAATTCTTCCTAACCCTGTCCTCAGAGTACTTAAGAAACTAGATTTCAGAGAGAATATGTAACTTCTTTCCCATCCTCACCCTGAGTTTCCTCTTCTATATAACTAGTGCTTATCTGTACATCTTTGCCTGGATGTCCTACAGGATCTTAATAGGTCCTAATCTCAAAGGACATAACAGAGTAGACCTGATGAGTTTGGAGAAAGAGGCAAGTCAGATACAGCAGAGCCATATAAGTCATATTAAAGGATTAGATTGTATCTGAGTTCTAGGGGGAGGCCATTAATAGGTTCTGGGTAGGCATGTAATGTGATCAGGTGTGTTAGAAAAGTGAATGAGTGGACATGAAGAAACCAATGCCAAACGGTTGCACTGTTCAGGTGAGAAATGGGGGTGGTGTAAACTAGGGTGGTGTCCCCACTTATGCAGCCTAATTAGACTAATTAGACACTTCTCTTTCATGATGCTGTTCCTTATATTATTTTGCAACTGTTGTCTAGTTTCTCTGTCCCTTTTAACTGCTTATAGCATTTTATCCCTAGCACAGGGCCTGACACTTAGTAGGTCGTCAGTAAATGCTCATGAATGTTCTAATGCACTCTATACCATGGCGAATCAGAGCACCAGAATCGGCTGCCCCACCTGTGGAAGTCTCTGCTTCCTCTTGGCTGGTCCTGCTGCCGCTCCCCATGCATCCGTTCAGAAGGCTCTGGTGTTCCTATTCATCTTCACCCTGTACCCCCAAGACCAGAGGGCTAGCCTCTTCACCCCTCATCCTCCCAGCCCATCTTGGCTCCTGGTCAGTGGTCAGGATTAGACAAGCTCCATCATGCCTCTGGTTGGATGGTTGAACTGACCCCAGAGGCTACGACAGAACCTGCGCTTGCTCCACATTCTTAGACTCTTCCATCCTCTAGTTCATTTCTCTCCCAGCATGCTGTGCAGCTTTAGCCACCCTGCCTCTCCTGCCCTTCTGGAGCAGTTCGCCACAGCACGCACACACACACCATGACAGAACAGGAGGTATAAGAGAACTTTGTCGTCCTCTCTAGTCCCAGATCCCAAAATGCCCTTGAGAGGCCCTGGTGAGTCAGGTTTGGTACACTTCTGGCTTCCCCGGACTGACCTTCAATACGCCTGCCTCTCTCTGCTGGGAAAGTCCTGTGAAAATGACTTTACTCGTGGACATAATTGACTCCACTCGGATTTTGCCTTCAGTCCTATCAGACGACCAGTCAGTGGCTCCCGCACCCCACCCTCCCTCTCCAAATGAGTGACAAGGGAACTGTTTGTGTTTTGTTACTAAGACTGCTGTTGAACTTGAGGCTCCAGGAAGAGCAAGACCCTTTTGGCATCTGGGCAACCAAATCCCACACAGCTTCACTCTGTTGGTTTTGTCCTCGGTCCTGGTCCCTTGTGGACAATTTGTAAAATTAGGAAATTAAGAAAACAGAGACAGAAAAAGACCTGGGAAATGCTTAGTAAGGAAAATGCCTTCATAGAGATGGAACCTCAACAACAAACATGCCAAGAGAATTTGAACTGTACACACTGGCATGGAGTGCTGTAAATAACGGATGCTCTCTCTCATTTTTTCCTGCAATACATAGTAGATGCTAAATGAACATTAATGTATTTCCCTTAGGTGGTTGGGAAGGGAAAACTACATTTGGATTCAGAATGGCAATTTCTGGAAAACATCCTACACAAAATACTGGGACTCAGAGAGACAGTTGGTCCAAGCCTTTCCTTGCTCTGATTTTTCTTGGATCCCTACATCACTGCTCTATCTCTCTTGCCCTGGGCCCATGGATTTCATACTCTTTCACCCAGAAGTAGGAGGGATAGAGCTAAAATGAGGTGATAGAACTCCCTTTTCTTCTGGTTAATAGGCTCCTCTCCTCCATATGTGAAATATCACACTGGTAAACATTTTACCAGCAGGTTTACTGGAAAAGAAGAAACCATTTTCAGGAGAAGAGCTGAGGCCCTGGTTCTGATTTTCCCCATGAAAGCTCTGAGTCAGCTGAAAGGCTACCTACGCCCAGTAGACATGAAGAAAGGGGAAGAAAGGAATTCCACACCAGCTTGTGTAAGGCAAAAAACAAAGACGGCTAGTATCTTCAGTGTGACCGCAGCTTTCATTTTAAATAAATGTTACTTAAATCACATTGTTTGAAATTTACAACCAGCGTCTGCCGGGCATTAAGCCTCTCTGCTTTTATGGCAAGAGGGTTCCCCGTTAACCGGCTCACAGGGTACAAAGGGAGGCATCTGGGCACCATGTGAGGCAGAGACGCTCTTCCACATCAGCTCTCCTTGGCTGAGAAGTCAGCCCTGAGCTGTGGCCTGGGTCTCAGCTCCACCTCCTCACGGCCAGCTAAAGAAATGGGGAGCATCAGTGGCTGTCCTTCTGTGTGCTCACACAGACTGTGAGCTCTTTGAGGCAGATGTTGTCGATTACTTATTGGCCTTGTCCCCATTGCCTAGAACCAGGGCACACAGGCACAGGAGAGACAGAGGGAGAGAGAGAGAGACCCTGCAGAGCACATGACTTTAGAGGATATGAGAGTAAGAAGGGTGCAAACACAACCTCAACCATAAAATTCCCTAAATCTCCTGTAATCAGCTGCTTCCCTGCCTGAAACAAATCAGCAGAGCTCATGAGGAGCTCTCACCAGTAAAGCCATGAGACCTGCCCTGTGTCCCTGTTGCTAGAAATGCCCTGGGACAGAGGGCCAACGAGATCATCATCACCTCCTGCACCCCAGGATAGGGGCACTGAGAGCTGTGAGCCTGTTAGAAAGCTGCAGGGGGAAGTAATGATGATGCCTGAAGTGTAACGGTTCATTTAGTGAACAAATTAGACACTTAACATATTTTAAGTTTTGCAACTTGTGAGAGTTGAGGCTCAGAGATTTTGTTGACATTTTACACATCATAGTCATATACAATTTCCGAATAAGATAATTATTCTGTATTATGGAAAAATCCTTGGGTTCCAAGAAAGACTCCCTGTAATAAAAAAATATTTTCAGAGTGCATTTTGTGGACCCTAGGCCAGGGGCTATTTTTTACCCTAAATAGTTTATCTTACCCAGCAACCCTCTTCTAACAGCAACTCTGTTCTATCCATATCCAATTTAGAGATGAGAAAATGGAGGCTCAGAGAACTTAATTTGTTCAAGATCGTAGAGTTAGACTCTGGCAAAGCAGATATTTGAAATAAGGTCTGTCTGCTTTCAAAGCCCATACTCTTTCCATCACTCAATGTAACTGAACTAAAGAACCAACTGGAAATGATTGAGTAGTACTTCTAAGATGTACCAGTAGAGACAAAGTCAACTGTTCTGAGGTTGGGAACTCAAGAGGTCTGATATGTCCAGAAATGTTGGTGATCCCTGGACTGTTGAAACTGCTGTTAGCAAGCTCTTCGTGACCTCACTGTTAACAAGTCCAGTGTATGCTCTGTCACCCAGTACTCTTTTGTGTAAAGCGATGGAAACTCAACGTGGAAACCCAAGAGTGGCACTGACCTTAGACACAAGTTCTAAGACCCTAAGATGCAAATAATGATCTTCCCCTCCCCCCTCCCTCTTCTTTTCCTCTTCTCCCCCCACCTTTCCCGCCTTCTCCTTTTCTCCCTTCCCTTCCTCCTTCCCTTTCTTCTCATTTTCTTTTTTCTCCTCTCCTTTTTCTTCTTCTTTGTCTACCTATATTGGTTTTATTCCTCCTACTGCTAACTTCCTCCATTTCTTAGGGGAGGAGAAAAGCAGAGATGACTGCAGATAGCTCTAGACTTACATTTGCCAGCCTTTTAATAGTAAAAGAAAGAGACACTTTAGTTCTTCTGGTGTCAGTATAGGAACTCTTCAGGAATGTTCTTGATTGGCCCATGTGGATCACAGGCTCATCTCATATTGTTGATCTCTATGGATGAGGTCCATGACTGGCCAGCCCACTCTTGGAGCCTAGAGTAGTGGGAAAATGAGACTTGTCATCCCCCTCAGAGCCATATGGAGTAGGGGGAGGGAGTGGAGGCTGTTATAAAAAGAGAGGGGGGAGGCAAAGCAGACAATCAATGACATATGTCCAAGAAGATATACTTAGGCTCTAACTTCCCTTGAATTTCCCAGCAGCGTGGGTCACTCTCTTCTCCTTTGACTTCCAAAACTGTTAGTTCCCTTCCTAGTTTTAAATTGCTGCTTGTTAATATTTTACATTTTAATATCATCTTTTCATAACTTATGCAAGAAATGTTGATGTACAAACTGTCTAGCGAGACATTGAGGCCCCTTCTGATTTGGTTAATGACAATGTAGAAAACAATGATGAAAGTGGTATTAGATACTGTTTAATGAGCACCTGCTACATGGTCAAGAACTTTGGCCCCAAAGCCAGAGAGAACTGGTTTCCAATCAAGGCCTTACCACTTGTAAGCTTTGGGATCTTCCTCACTGAACCTCAGTTTCTTCATTTGTAAAATAGAGGGGAGTGGTAAAAGTATTCACCTCAGAGCCCTTTAGGGAAGGCTAATTAGGACTATGCCTCTAAAGCATGGGGCTAATAGTTGGTACATCTTAAGTATGTCAATAAAGTGTACCTACTATTTTTATGCCCCAGGCACTGCTCTAGACATTTTCCTTGATCCTCAATAACTGAGTAAAGGGGATATTATCATCCTTTTTCCTTCCCTACAGATGAGAAATAGAGGCTTAGCGTGAGTTGAATAATTTGCTTAAGCACTCATAGCTAGTCAATGGCAACCTGGAATTTGAAGACATATCTTAGACTTCAAAGCACTAACCATTTGATCACCAGAGGTTCTCTGTAACCACTGAACCAAAAATTGGGCAATAATTCTGATAATGGGTTAAACAGTTGAAAGCAATTCTGTACCTGAACATTCAAGGAGCATGGTGGCCAAGATGGATGATGGGGCTCCTTGTGGTATCTGCTCATGGCCCTGCTATCTCTTTCTCAACATCCATCTCCCCCACTACCTTTACTTTTCTTAGCATTCTGTTCTCACAGACAACCTGTGGGGCAGTTTTACAATGGCTGGCTGGGCATTTCTGCCCAGGAACTCCTGGGAAGCAATGCATTTGTTGTCCTGTCTTATTATTTCTTTAGTAGGCAGTGAGAATTTTGTGGGATGAATGGGTTGAGACAAGGGTCTGTGCCAGAGGCCTGCACCTTTCTGTCACATAGTAGCTTCTCAGGGTTACCGAGCTGAGGGCCACGAGGCTACTGGAAATAATTTCTATTTAGCTCAGTGCTGAGAATGGGCCGGGCTGCCTCAATCTTCCTTTACTGCAGCTCCAATTTATGTTCCATCCCAGGATAAGTGTTAACATCTGTGTTATTCTATTAACTGAAAAGGAAGGAATTAGCACATGAACTTGTCACATCTTGTGACCTGTTGCACGATGAGATGGGAAGTTGTGGCAGAACAAACAACAGTCTTTCTCTTGGCGCCTTTCAGACTTGCAGAGGAAAATAAGAAGAGCAGGTCTGACTATATGAAATACACCAGCACTGTCCCTCAAATCTGATCAGGCATCTCCAAGCTGCACCTTGTGGAGAGCTGAGGCAAAAGGGTGGCAGAACCTCAAAGGAAATTTCCTCTCTTTGCCAAGCTCCAGATGGAAGACCTTCCCACGGAAATGCTTGCTGGAGGCGTTTGCTGACACAAAGTGCTGCCAAGGAAAAGGGCTGCCGGTGAGGCTGCTCTCACCCTTTCTCACAGGAGAACATGAGTGTGAGAGGGTGGCAAAGGCCCTACAAAGAGTATGCCTGGGTGGATGGGGCCTAGGGAAGGGTTCTGCATGGTTAGTCTTGGGAAATTCTGACCGAGAGCTGGTGGTTATGACTTGCTTCTTGAACATGGATTTTGAATGCAACATGACAGCACATTGAAGGTGTCTTTGATCCACATTTCCTTTTTACAAGGCTTTTTACAAGAATCCAAGCTTGACTAAGTGTTGGATACAAATTTAGAGCAAGAATACGCTTGGGTACGAAGTATTCGAGAGAGCCAGACTCCATCTCCAACTTTCCTGATGGTGCCGGTTTATGCCAGTTTGCCTTGGCACAAACTCAGTTAGGAAACGAGAGAAAGACAGAAAAATAAATAGAAAGGAAAAAAAAGCTTCTTTTCAAATTCAACTAAATTATACCCCCTGAACTGGCAGAGACCAAGGCGTCTAAACAATCAAAGGCTCTCCCAGGGATGGTTGCAGACAGGCTCCATCTCATGGGTGAGTGGGTCAAGGCTGAAAGAGGGCTCTGTGGGCCCCAAAGAAGGTTTCTCCAAAAGAAGAGGCTCCTCGCCAACTCTGGCTGCCACCAAGAAGCTTTGTCTGCTTCCTACTTCCCACGTCTTCTCAAAAAAGAAGCACTCTCTACACACGAAGACAAACACGGATTCCAGGATCTCACAGTCCCAGCCTATGTCATGACCTCCAGAAATAATTTCCATCAGCAAGAATGCAAATATGCTTTCCCCCCGTTGATTTCTTCTGTTTTTAGAATTTTATGGCAATTACATGGAGCCGCTGTTGAGGTAGTTCCCGGCAGTCTGTTTTCTCCCACTAAAGTTGTGAATTACTAAGTCAGGGGTGAGGATGAAGGTCTGAATTCCAGCGAGCATCCCATCCGCTGGACTGTGATGCAGATGGTAGGCTTCGCTTAGAAACACTTTGAATTAGGGATTCAATCTACCCAGGGTGTACATATAACACCTGACTCAGTTGAACCCTATAGCCTTTAACTTGAACCCTTTTGTTGAACGAATATACTGGGTTCCAACATTACGGGTGATTTGGAACAAGGTGGGAGAGCATGCCATCCACGCTTCTGTGTCCTTTCTTCTACATAGTGTTCTCAGTAGTGAAAGGTTTTCCTAGACTTTAGATAAGGAGGCACTCCAGAAAGATTAATTTCAAAGAACATTTATCAAGCACCTTCTTTTTACAAAATGCTGGGGTTGCCATTGCTAATATAGAGATGATCACAATAAATGACAGTCTAGTAAGAGTTACAGCCTATTTGTAATACACAAATAATTTCAATTGAAGGTGATAAGGATATTAGGTGATGTCTATTAAGCCCTTAATATGACTCAAGGGCTGCAAATATATTAAAGCATTTAATCAATTGCATGAAGTAGATGCTATTATTATCCACATTTTACTGATGAGGAGACTAAAGCCCCAAGAGGTTGGATAATTAGATCATGAGTGCCACACTGGTAAGTGATGCCCCTTACTACTCAGCCAGATAGTCGAATCCAGAGCACTTGCTCTTTAAATACTACTACAGTTTTCTGGGGGATCTGGTGGAGGAGTAATAAATCTTTCTGGGGCAGATAGGAGATATGATGACAATTATTGAGGCATTGCATTTTCCTGCTTTTATTATTTGGTTCCCACTTAGCCATGATCCCATCTCCAACTCTCACCTGAGCTCCAGGTTGCCACATCCAGCTTCCACTGCTCATCTGCACCTGCAGAACCAAAGGCAGCAGGATGCCAACACATTCCAATCTAGACTGATTATCTTTCCCCTAAATTCCCCTTTCCTTCTAGACTTTCTGGTCCAGCAGAAGACCTGGCCTTCTTGAAAATGAAAATAGAAGCTACCAGATGTGGCTTCAAATTGAATGGATCATAGCCTGGTATGTCTAAGGAAGACATAAGTCTTCTCTCAATGAAAGATAAGTTTCCCACTTACAATTTAAATCAGATAATCACCCATCTATCTATTCATTTGAGGTCTTTTCTGCCACCTAGAATATAAGCTCCCTGAAGACAGGAATGAAGTCTTATTTATCACTGTAACCACAGCACAAGGTAATATTTAATAAGTATTTTGCACCGAGTAAATGCTTAATAAATATTGTTGGGTCATTAAAATTAACCCCTGCTTTTGCTCTTATTTTCCCTATATTGGATTCTCTACATAATGGCTGTTTGACGCTTCAAAAATGTTGATATAAAATCTACTATGTAAGGAATGAGAAGCTAAGGCTTAAAATGTATGGGGCTCCTGCTTGGAATGATGGAAATGTTTTGGTAATGGGTGGTGTTGATGGTTGCACAACATTGTGAATGTAATTAACAGCGCTGAAATATATATCTGAATATGATTACAAGGGGAAATATTAGATTGCATATATGGTTACAAGATAAACATTTTAAAAATATCCATGGAGCTACACTACACAAACAGTGAATCCTAAGTTAAACCAGGGACTTTAATTAATAGTACAATTATAAAAATGTGCTATCATCAATTGTAACAAATATTCCACACCAATGCAAGATGTTGGTGGTGGAGTGGTGTATGGGAATCTTGTATTTTATACTTGATCGTTCTGCAAACTCACAACTTCTCTAATAAAGAAAAAATATTAAAAATAATTTAAAAAAACATATACCAAACAAAGCCAGCAGTCAGGTCTTTTTCAGGAACTGTGATGGGCAAAGAGATAACAGCAACAACAAAAATCAACTTTGTGCCAGCTGTTTTTCTAGGCCTTGTATATGTAGAGCTGAACTATGCAAGAACTTAAAGACTAGTTTAGTAAAGACAAGTGATCTTTTAAAATATTGTGTAAAGTTTCTGCTGTCAGTACTCTCCAATGGCCTCTGATTTTATGAAAGCGTGAAATCTGAACTCTTACCTGGTCTACAAGGCACTCATTGACCCAGCAAATGCCTCCAGCCTTATGCCATCTTCCTTCCTGCAGAATATCTGAAAGTTATATTGGCATTCTTTTCTTTCTCATCTCCCACTTTGGGCCTTTGCACTAGCTGTTTCTACTTCCCTGATTTCCCCTTTCCTGATCTCTCCTTAGATAAGCTTTCCAAACCAATCCAACTAAAATAACCCCCTACTCTCTCCGATCACTCTATATTAATTTTTTGCATAGTATTCATGGTTATCTAATATGTTTTTAATTTATTGATTAGTTTATCATCAGTCTACCCCACTAAAATGTAATCTGTAAATCAGGGAATTTGTCTGGCTTGTACAGCATTCATCCCTTTATTAGAACAGGGCCAGTCCAATCCTTGATGCACAATAAATAAGAGATGAGGTATTGCATTATTGAATAAATAAACCCCCATTCAAAGTACTGAGCATGGTCTTCTCTTCTCATTCTACAGGAGATTAAAGAACTGGGTTTACTTATTTGATTTTTTTAAAATTTTAATGTATCTACCTGTTATGTTTTCTGTTCTACCCATTATTTTATGATTGTATTGTTTGTCTCTGTGCTAGTTTTTGAAGCACTGCTTATGTCACTCAGAAATTATAGAACTATTTTTATCAATAAAAATGAGGTAAATGAAGTGCATTGCCACCATAAGATACAGAACTCTGCAGTCATTAAAATGCCAATGTATGCCCTCATTTATTGATATGGAGAGGCTTTCATAACATATTAGTGGATTTAAAAAAACATTTTATAAAATATTATTAATCAGTTCATTGAAATTATGTGTGTGTGTGCTCTGAGAGAGATGTTCAGCAAAATATCAACCGATGTTTCTCCTAGGTTGTGGGATTTTAGGTAATTTTAAAAAGAGTATTTACATATTTTTTGACTAATGTTTTTGCAATGATTACACAAAAATTCCCAGGAAGGAATTTTTTTAAATGCATCAAAACCCTTCTTCTCTCTTCACACCTATCATATATCCAGATATCTTCATAGCCAGTGTCCACTCCTGTCTAGTAGCAGGTACTATGTCCTGATAATTAAAACATGCTTAAAAATTGCAGAAAACATTCTTGTTCTTAATTCTTCACCACAAACCTGCCAGTGACACACTAGGAGCCACACTGCTTCAGGAAGAGTGAAGGTCAGGTAAGCCACTCAAAAGGCTGAAGTCATCCTGGACCAGCGTTTAAGGGGAAGCGATGAAGGAAAACAAACCTTCTCTACCAACCTCGCCCTAAAATACCACACAAGACCTACAAATCCTTCACGTGCTAACATTTGCCTCTTTAACTTTAATCCACCTGTATTTTTAAACTAACAGAGTTGCATTCTCCCTTTGCCTTTATTTCCAGGGATGCTCTGCTCTAATTCTAGTTATCATAGGCCACAGCCCCGGAGGGTGAGAGGCAGATAAATAAGCACTGTGTTCCAGGGAGGGAGAGAGGGATGAGGATGAAACCCCTGTTTTTCCACATGTAGAACTTTCTCTTTTTCCTCTCTTGTTTGGAACAAAATACCAACCAACAGGAGGCTGGCAGCGTTTCAAGTCTAATGGGGTCCTAGAGTGGGAGCCCAAAGTGTGTACATCCTGAACATTCAGACATGTCCGGGAACGCCTGGAGGGTCAGCCAGGCAGGCAGGATATGAGCCCAGGCGCCTCGTGGGTGGGACTCCAACCTCTGATTCTCTCCCGCCTGGCCCAGCCCTTGGGAGAGCAGCACCACCTTTCTGTTGCAGGTCTTTACTTGCCTGTTGGGTCTTCACTAGATGCTGTAGTCACTGATGTCTTCAAGGTTGTCTGCTTTAATAAAGTTCACTCAGCACCCAGCAGAGGGCCTGAGCCAGGGAACACACACAGTAAATACACATGAGATGAGCGAATGAGCAAATGAGTGGCAAGAAGCGTAAAGCTCACAAGTTTGACCCAAGGGCAGGGGGTTTTCCTTATAAAGGAGAGAACATTTTAACACAATATGGTGAGTTATTCAAATGGCCTATTGGTCTAAGAACTTGAGATGACAGACGGTAAGGAAGCAATTCCAAGTGGAAAAACAAACCCATGACTCTCTGTAATCAAGTACAAGACTGAACATCCCTGCTTTAGGTCTATTTCCCATGGGAATGTGACAGGGGGGCTTGGGGCAATTTCTGTCATTAGTGGCTTGACTGCTTGAGGTCATTGGCACACAACAATAGGAGAAGCTGCAAACATTTTGAAAGCAGTCACACAGGGAGGTGTCCTTGAAGTGACCTGGGGGCCTACTAGAGGCAAACAAGAGTCCAGTCAGAGGCTCACTAGGGAAGGGAGAAGACACCTCTGGTGAGGAAGAGAAATGTTAAAATTATTGGCTCTACTATGTACTTGCCCTGGGGCTGTGGGAATGAGACTCAGTTTCTTCATCAGTATAGTAGAAGTTGTGGTAATATCTACCTTGGATGTTATTGTAAAACTAATTTATGTAATATTTGGAAGTGTTTCTGCATAGTTACTACCGTGTGATCATTTATAGTAAACATGAGGAGGAGGAGGAGTTTGCTGATAAGGTAGTGATAGCGGGAGGTAATCGTGGTATAATGCCTGCCAGAAAGATTCCATTCTGAATCAGGGTACGAAATTCTGGAGCAGGGTTAGCCCAATTCTGGTATGTTGGTAACAAGCCAGAAAAGGGCTGTTTTACACCTTTTCGTACAGTTCAAAAGCATTTTCAGAGTATTGTGGTTGGAATAAAAAAATAAGATTGGATTTTGAGGACTTAAACAGATGGATTTAGCAAGTGATCATCTGGACCACTGGCCAATTACTAACCCTGATGGTAGAGCCAATTTTATCACTTGTGAGTAATGCAAAGGCACTGATAGGACACTGCAAGAGAGTGGTGGATGCCCTGCACGCCACTGCTGGTGTGAGCGACGTGAGTTCCTCTGAAACTCTGGGCAGTGGGCAAGTCTTTGAAAGATGTTCAACAGAACAAGGAATTGAAATGCAGTTTTCCTAGCACTTTCTGTGAAGATGGATTAAACCACTACCCTCAAGGAGTTACTTGTAAAATGGTAATTTAGGTAGCTCATGAGCTTCGCCTTATTACTAGAGAAGGAGCTGAAGATCCTACTGGGAAAAGCTGAGTACTTGTGTATAAGAGCATATCTATAGTGCTGAGTTGAGAGAGGTGTGGTGACCTAGTGGGACAGAATGGAGGAATAATTTTCATATTCTATGGAAACCACATCATCAAGGTAAATATGGTTGGTACTGGCAATCGTCCACTGCATTGTCAGTGGGGGAAAAAAATCTGAAACATGAAGGCTAGGTGAGTATCCTATAGATGTAGCATACACTTTTGGCCTTTTTCATCATGTTAAGAAAGCCTTACCTATCATTACTTATTTTTATCTAGTTGATGTGTCTAGTTGAGAGTAATATATAAAAAACAAAAATTTCCCCTTGAAAGGTTTAATATGCATATATATTTAATACTCCATTATTGAGAATAGGAAAGCATATTACAGTTATTTATTCATCATGGAATATAACTGCAAGTAAAGTAATTAACTCACCCGTTTGTATCTTTTTTCAACTCAGTATTCTATTCTGTCCGATATTAATACTGACACATCTCTGGTGTTTTCATTTGCATTTTCCAGATGCTTCGTGTTTAACCTTTCTGAGATACTTTTTAAAAATTGTGTCTTCCAAAAGATTTATCATTGAATTTTGTCACCTGAAATGACCATTCCTAAATATTAAGAGGGGCAGTAGTACACTCATTTATATTTATTGTCACACTTTCTTCTAGTATCTTATTTTATGTTTTCTGTATTTTATGCTTTCCTACCATTTCCCCTATTTCCTGTCTTTTGAGAGATGAACTCTGTTTTGATTTCTTTAATCTCCTGCAGTAATTTGGGAGGAATCATCCTGTTTTTATTTCTACTAAATTTTGCAAAATAGCATACTTGATTCTCTATTCCTCTGATTATCAAGGTCAAGAAAAAACAATAGCTTTTGACTTTATCCTATTTTGGTTGAGAAATTTAGCTCATTCTATTTAACTATTCCTTTTCCCACTTCCCAGTATTTTACAGCATAATATGTAGTTTTAGACAACAGCTATTATTTCTAAGGCATTTTATATTTTGAGTTTTTTATGCTTTTAAGTGAGAAAATCTCCCCTCATTTCTTTCAGAAACATTCTTGGCATCAATGTCATTAATTTCCACTTTAATGGTTCTTGTTCCATTTTCTTTTCAGTTGTCTGCAGGGTCCCCTATGTGGGTGGTCCTTCAAATGCTGGCATTCCACGTGCTCCATCCTATTACCTTTTTTCTCCTTTTCTCTGTAGTTTATCGGGGCACTCTCATTCACTCTCCTGTCCAGCCCTCACCTCTGTGCTTATGACTATTTAAACCAGGTTTAAATAACCAATTGTCTGCATCCCCAAGCCAAGACTTAAATAACCAACTGTCTGCTGGTTATCTGCATGAATGTCTCAGAGATACATATAGAACTTCAAAGAAACAATTACAGAAACACAGGCGGGTCCTCATTATTCTATGCCAGACAAAGGAGGCACTTTTCACATGCCACATTACTCAGTCCCCTTTTTTAACAGTCTTGTGTAAGGACTTCATTGCCCAATTCTAAAACTGGGGACCTGAACCTCAGGAAGGTTAAGAAGATTAGTCAAGTCTCAGTTTGGATTCTCAAGCCCTTGAACTTTCTCCTTCACCCACATCAAAACTTTCTCCATCATTTCTTCTGATTTCCTTTACCTTCATAGCCTGATTTCCTGTCTTTAAGAGATGGATCTTAGTCTTTCCATTCGGACTCATCCTTTTGGGTTTAATTTGACCTGAAGGAAATAAGGAGGAGGAGTGGTTTCATCTCATACCTTTGGCCAGGAGACCAGCTCCACTCTGGAATGACAGTGGGGATGGCATGGCATTGGGCTGTGCTAGACACCCAACTCCTAGGACTCTCGTCATGCCTGTTGCCAGGACCTGGATCTTAAGGTGAATGGGACCAGCTATGAGGAAAGTGTCTTATGAGCCTCTGCCCAGAAGAATCATGGACATTTCAGAACTATTTTTTTTCCCTGTCTTTCCCGTTTTCAGTTCAGAAAGTGGGTGGAACTAGACTAGTACAGTTTAATGAAAATGGAGTACTGTGTTTGAAGTGCCATGTGGGAGTTTCTGGTTTGGTTTGAGTTCTCGTGGATTCTTCCACTGGCCCTTTATGTCGCCAGCCAGGATTCTTGTCTCTGGCACTTCAAGCCAACCTAAAAGATGGCAGAGTATTAAAATCGTTAGTCTAAAGGAGCTCTCAAGTTTCCATGTAAACGGAATGTAAGAGTAGAACTTTCCTCTACCTATACTTTGGGTGGTACAGAATCCCTACATTCCTTTAGTCCTGCTTCTGCAGACCAAGGCAAACAGATTGTCCTTTGAATGTCTCACAAGCTCTTTTTTTTTTTTTTGTAATGCCAAATACAATATTTTTTTGAAAATACTACACCAGAAGTTTCCCAGCTGAGAAAACAGGCCTGTGAAAAATGGTCTCAGAAAATGAAATAAGCCATGCAAAAGTTGTTCAGGGTGTGTTTAAAATGAACATCTGGATGTGAGCTGCTAAATTGCCACCTTTCCCGTCCTCCTTTTTCTCACAGCTGTTTGAAAGTGCCCTGAGGGCAGGGAAACAGGTCAGTGGACAAACTTGCACCCTCCCTTGCCTCTACAATCCCTTTTGCACCTATGCAAGGAATCCAGCCCACATGTGTGTTTAATAAGTGGGCACCAAAACAAGAAAAAAGTATCTCAATTCCTGTTGACTCTCTGCAGCAACACCAAAGGAAAATAAACTCTGGGTTTTAAAATTTCTCAAACAAAACTTATGGTTCTAATAAAGTGTTGCTTTAAAGTTGACTTTTTTTATATCAAGAACTGAACAAACCATTCATTTCTCTTCATTTCAAGAAAGAATGAAGGATTATTACGTCACACTTTCTCCAAAATGAAGACAATACTGTTCCCAAGCCTCTGCCTTTTATCTTATAATTCAGAAATATGAATGGCTCTGTATGTTCTTACTGAATTTCTCATTGCATCTGTTTATTGCACCCCTCCCCAATATCCACACCACAACACATACATCTAAAGAGGCATCTAACAGTTAAGTACATTGGAAAAGAACATATTAGTATTTAATAGATCATCACAAGATTATCAGTGGCCACAACTAATGCAGTAACTATGAAATAATTATTTCAGAAGAACATGTTGACAAATCTTTGGGGAGACTTGATCTATGCCGTCATATAAAAAGAGGCTGACTGGACAACCCTGTGCAGCCAGAGGCCAAAGTTGGGCCAATGAGGAGAGGAGAGAATCCGCACTTAGCACAATGGGTTTTATTGTCTGTTTCAAGTGTTTGTCTCCTCTACCGGTCTTTCTGCCTTTCTAAGACAGGAAAGCTGTCTTGCTTACCTCTGGCTTCTGTGCTATCAGCTGTACATCGTGCTTTGCACACATTTATTTGATGGGTGAATGACTGAATAAATGAAATCAATTCCTAGCATAGATAACAGGAGAAACTCCTTTATGAAGAAGTGCTTAAATGCTTTCAAGGAAAGGCTGAAAAGCACAGCAAGGGTTTTGGTTGGATTAGATGCACTCTGGGGCCCTTCCAGCTTTTGGAGTTTGAAATTCTAAGTCCTCCTTCTACATTGTTTGGAAGGAGATTCTTGTCTTCATGCCAAGATTATACTCCCCAATCCTTCTCCTTTCTACCCTCGTGTTATCCTTATGGACGCTGCCCCAGGTTATACCAGGGCCATTGAGACACAATCATTGAACTTGTTCCTCTAGCTCGCAGTTGCATCTCTCCCATCCTCCCAGGTCTTCCAGCAGGTTTTATTTTGTTTATTTTCTTTGCTTGAGCTCCTATTCTATGCCAATCACTGTTCCAGAATATCATAGAAAGTTTCCTTGAGGAAGCAACGTTTGAGCTAAATAACAGTTAACTAGAAAGAAAACATCAAGGTAAAGGGTGTTCCAGTATGAAAGAATACTTTTGAGTCGAAATAGCATGGCAGAGTAAGGGTACTATAAAAAGCTGTGGCTGGAAAGCAGAAGACAAGGGGGAGAATTGTGTCACGGAAAGTAGGGAGTTCATGTAAGTCATATTAAGGCATTTGAACTTTGACTGCCCAGCCCAAATGGATTGCCTGAAAACACGTAATCTCACCATTTATTCCTCAGATCTGTGTCCTTCTTCAAGCAATTTCCTCTACCAGAGATGGTCTCTTCTAATTTTTATCCATTTAACATTTTTTTTACACTTCAAAACCAATCCATGATGCCTGATGCCTCCTCCTCCAGGAAGCCTTTGATGATTTCCTTAAGTGGACACAACTTCTCTCTGTATTTGAACCTACCAGATCAATTCTACATTCTGCCTCATGTCTGTGCTGGTTTGACTTGTGATCTATCACTCCTGGAGACTGTGAGCTTCATGACAGAATGGGCTGTCTCCTACCCCTGCCCCTGCCCCATTCAACTCAGTAAATATTTGCTGATAAACTGTGGACAACAGTCTTTTCAGAATCCAGAATGGGTCAGGAGGAGCATGGGTCAGACCTCCTGGGTGCCTCACTTGCTCAAAGTGGAGTCTTGGGCAAATTCGTACCTTCTTTGGATGTCAAATTGTTCAACTGTAAAATGGGAATAGTGATAGTGCCTACTATATAGGACTTGCATGAGTATTAAAAATAACACTTGTGATTAACTTATCCCAGTGCTCAAAAATGTTTGTTGGTCAAACCCATTTTTCACCAACTAAAGCCAAATCTCCAGAGGATTTTGTACATATGTCTGACTCTAGATCTACAGTCTTTGCCCATAACCATACTACAATAATACAACATGGGAAAAAAAAGAAGGGAAAAGGGATAGTCATAGGTTTTCGATACCCCACATGCACATACATACACACATACATACATGCAAAGACTGAGCTGAAAGAACAAGCTGTGTGAAATTACTGAGTCCCGCAAGTGTAAAGGATGCTTGAGGAATGGGAAGAAGTCGCTGCTCCTTGAGCCCCTATTCTGCCTCCTGGTTTGTATTACTTCTCACTACCTGAAGCTGAGTCTTCCTGTGCCTCCTTTGACCTCATTGGATGACACTCAATCCAGTCTCTCTCGTTGTGTTATAATTAGGGTGGACAAAGTGACTATGTAAAGTACTGTCCAAACTGGGAGACTTGGGGGGTGCGGAGGGAAGATGCTTTGTTTATCATTTAAATGGGGACAGTAACTGGCTCTCAAGCTGTATGATCATCCAAGTTATAACCAGCATCGTCCAATCGTTCAGCCTTTTTTTTTTAGGATGTGATGGGGATTGAACCCAGGACCTCATACATGGGAAGCAGGTGTACAACCACTGAGCTGCATCCACTCCCCTCATTCAGCATCTTTCAAGGTCCTTCAGCTCCCAGCCAAAGAGGAGTAAAGGCTCTTTTTGATCCTATTTATTTTTCGTTGTCTCAGGACCTTTTCAAGTCAGAGTTGCACATAGGTTTCCTGGAAGGCCATGCCAATATATTGTGAAACATCTGGATCTTTGAGTATCAGGCTGTTGGAATATAATGAGCAGTTTTCATCCCAAATCTTTAGAATCATGTAGATAAACTGATTGGTTTCGATTCAGGGAACTTAACTGCCAGCTTCAATTAGCCGGGCTTCTTTAATATATTCTTTCTCTAACACAGTAGGCAACTTCAATAAATTATTATTTATTGAGTACTTATTAAAATGCTACAGGGAAATCATTCCTGGAAACATCTCACTGTGTAACTGTAAATGATCAAGCCCCACTTGCTGATTGAGTGTTAAGAGGACTGAAGTCAGATCAGAGGATTACAAAAACTCACGCCTAAAGGGGACTTTAGACAGCATCCAGGCCAACTCTCCTTTCTCACATGAGATTCCTTCTTTCCGCCCATTCCTGCCTGCATCCCTTGCAAGGTATTGAAGCCCTGCTTCATCTCTGAGCCTAAAATGGCAGATGGTGCAGCAAAGTGGTGTATCCCAGGCACTAGGGCCAAGTACTTGGGTTTGATTCCTAACCCCACCCATAACAGGGCAGGGCACTGACTCTTCTGGGATCATGTTTCCTCACCTCCACAGTGGAGGATGTTACTGGTACCACTGTGTGGCATTCTTGTACATATGAAAAGAGGCAGTGCAAGCAAAGTGCTCAGAACAGTGTCTCTGGGCTGACGTGGCTCGTGTTTATCACATAGGATGGCAGCAAATGGAATCCAGAGAAGGTCCTGTTGTTGAGAGACCAGGTGTCAAGGAACTAATCCTGAGCACCTTGTACCCTAAAACACCGCTTCCTCAAAATACTCTGTCAAGCATTCCTAGTTCTTAGAATCAAATGCCTCCTGTGTTACCGTCTGGATAGAATAAATCCTAGTAATTAAGAAGTCAGATTCTAGGGAATGGTCCTCAACCCTGGTTATCCATTAAGTGCAGTCAGACCATATATTTTTAAATAGCCATGAAATAAGAATCCTTGAGGGCTCACATGTGGATATTGTCTGACTAGTCCTCAGGGGATTCCAAAGTGCAGCCATGTTAAGAACAGGTTTCAAGAGGATCCGCACAGGTCAGAATCTGGGCTCCCTCACTTAGGAGTTTCACAACCTTGGCCAAGTGTCTTAATCTCTTCAGGCCTCAACTTCCACATCCATAAAATAGGGATAAAAATAAAATCCCTTCCTCATAGAGCTGCTATGAGACGAATGAAGTAGCACATGTGGAGAGCAGGATAATTTACATAGGTAGCTGTTAGTTCTCGGTGCCTCACTTTAATAGGATTCTCCCATTCGTAGACCATCTCCATTTGCCACCTGTGCCTCAACTCGCCAGCAGTTATCAAAGGGTGCTGAGCACTGTCTCAGCTATAGGTGCCTTCTTAGGTCACTAGGACCTTTTAAGAAACCTTCCCTACCCTAGATACAATTGAGGCTGCTGAGGCTCACCAATACGAAAAGAATGGCTTGCTTTTAGAGAGCCTGGGAGCAGACACAGGTCCTCCATGGCAGAGATGGGAGAGATGACAGCACATTTTGCCAGCCTGGGTTACAGTTTATAACAGCACAGAATCCATCCATCCGGTATAAGACACTTAAGGATCTGCTCCAAGCTTGCTAGGAGTGCTCTACAGCCTTGCTACTCAGACTGTCATCCTCAGATCTGCAACATCAGCATCACCTGGAAGCTTGTGAGGAAAGCAGAGATTCTAGGCTTACCTCAGGCCCACAATATCAGAAAGTGAATTTAAGCAAAATCTGCAGCTGATATGAGGACATATTAAGTTTGAGAAGCACTGTTTTTCATCAGACTGTATTAGTCAGCCAAAGGCGTGTTGACGCAAAGTACCAGAACTCTGTTGGCTTTTATAAAGGATATTTCTTTCGGGTAGTTGCAAGGCCCTAAAGAGTCCAATTCAAGGTACCATAAAAGGTACTTTCTCACCCAAAGTCATTGGCCACGTGTTGGAGCAAGATGGCTGCCAGTCTCTATGATCTAAAGACGAACAAAAACAGATGCTGTCCCCATTTCTCACCCCTAGGTCCCGGTGGAGCTTAATCCTTGCAGGAGAAACATATTTGAATCAAATAGCTACAAAATATATGTTATATTGTCCTCTGATAAAGAGGTGCAAGTGCTACAAGATCATAAAAAAAGGAGATAGGCTTATTTAGGGAGGTTTCCCTGAAAAAGCAAGAAAATTGAATGATGGGAAGGGTAAGCCGAGCCAAGGCGGGCATGACAGGGAGGGGTGGCACAGCTGGTGCTAAGTCCTGTGACCAGAGGACTTGATGTCCTTTGAGGAACTGAAACAAGGCAGGAGTGACTGCAGTCCAGTAAAGGGAGGAGCAGGAAGGAGAATTGACACGCGTAGGTCGGAACGATGGTGGGGTATTTTGGTCCTCATTCTAAGAACACTGGGAAACAATGAAGCGTTCCAGGCAGCGGGTAATGGGACCAGATTTGTGTCCCTGGAAGAATGCTTTCTCTGCCATGCAAAGGAACAGATTGGAGGGGGACAAGAGAAGCTGTGAGGAGCAAACTCCCAGCTAGGATTTCATTGCAGAATCCCCAAAGGAGGTGGGGTGAATGGAGAAGAGTGGAAAGTTCCAAGAGCTATTTTGGTGGTAAAATCAAAACAGCTCAGTTAGCCTGCCAGGCAGGAACAAGGGACAGTGAGGTGCTCAGGATGCCGCTTAAAGAGTCGGCAAACCCCCGGGCTGCTGCCATGTGGCTGAGGCAGGCAACCCTGGACAAATACCAGGTTGGGAGGTCACAGTGGCCATGAGTTCAGTTTTGGATGTTCTGGGTTGGAGGCCTTCCCTGACCTCCCAGACAAAGATATGCAGGTTGGAAGTGTGGGTGAGAATTCTAGGCTAGAGGGAGATATTTTATAATAGCAAAAATATATAATACAAGTAACAATAAGCTACCATTTAGGTATCTATTATCAAAGTCAATCTGTGCGAAGTTTAATCATCCCCATGTTACAGATGAGGAAGGGGAGGCCCAGGGAGAGCACAGTGCCCAAGCTCTTAACCTCTGTGTCACACTGCCCCCTACTGAGCACCTACTAAGTGCCGGACTCTTAGACAATAGTGGTGGTTAGGACATTCCAAGGAGCTTGTGTTCCAAGGTCTTCCACAGCAAATTTCTTCCATTTGTCAATTATACTAGCGCTTGCCTCCAAGTCACACACCCACTTGTATCCACACACACTATGCAGGGGCACCCTCAGGCATAGCTTTCTTTCCAGTTCTGTTTCTTAACTTTCTTAGCCAGGACATTTAGTTTTCTTCAGCCGATCCCTGGTCCTAGGTTGCCCTGGGGCAAGCGGATTACACAAGAAGAGCTTCACCAGGCATTCAGCAGGCAACACACTCCCTTAGCCTTCAGCTTCTGAGTAAGGTAAACTAAGGGGCTTCTCTGCTCTAGGCAGCTGCCTCTACTTGCCTGGGCATTGTTCTAGGGGTGACACAAATGCCACTCCCATAACAGTTTGTGAAGGGGACATTGACGACAGTAGCTAAAGAAGGAAAGAATTTTATTAGAAATGATCCCTTTGAGCATGTCCTGCTGTTGCCAGCCACTGATGATGATCTTGGAAGAGATTCACTGATGCCATTACCCAAAGAATTTGAGATTTGAAACAGGGAGATTTTCCATAGTTTACATAGAACAAAACATATGGATCGGTACTGAAAGTATAAATCACTCTTAAACCCCCAGTTTCTTGTTATTATATCAATAAAAATAGCACTATTTGAAGCTTAGCAAATTATGCCTGTGTGTGTAAACAGAAAAATAGAATAAACTTGTAATGATTCATTTTCGATTTAACTAAAATTCAATTTTGTCTATAA
The DNA here is from genome assembly GCA_029593785.1 of Cabassous unicinctus. Taxonomy (NCBI): domain Eukaryota; kingdom Metazoa; phylum Chordata; class Mammalia; order Cingulata; family Chlamyphoridae; genus Cabassous; species Cabassous unicinctus. Next base: position 37,444 of record JAQZBX010010024.1, read on the forward strand.
CCAAGTTTGTTTTCATTGTTTGAAAAAAAAACTCAACACCTGAAAATGAAAACCTTGTTTAGAATCAGTGTGAGAGATGATGGCAGCCAATTTTATCAGGAAGCAAGAAGGAACTCAAGCAATTGGGCCAGTTGCTGGGTTTTACTCCTATAGCTACAAAACTTTTCTTCCTTCTACTCCATCATGTTTACAGTGTGACTTCATATATTGTAATTTTCCTTAAACTTATATCCCAAAACATAAAAGGAATTATATTTGGATTATCCACTGTCAGATAATTGAGAACAATGCCATCTTTGAGCAGATAATCAATTCTACCCTTAAGGACAGTAAGCCCATTATCTTTAACATTGCATGCGTATGCTACAAGATCTAAACCCTTCATACGTGTCCATTTTCATCATCTCCAAGTCTAGTAAAATGATGTAAATGGTGTGGTTTTTTTCTCATTTCCTCTCAAAGATCACACTCACTTCTACACCAGAATTTTATTATATGCTCTTTTGAATGGTTCGGATTACCTTTTCCCAGATTTTTACGTGGCTGATTTTTAAGGTCTTGGCTTAAATATATTTTCTCTAGAGAAGCCACCTACCCCTAAAGCTAGGCAGAGAATTTCCTTTACTTAAAATATATGGGATAAATAAAAGGAGAGGTAAGTTACATCCAAAGCAGAATCAGAATATCACTGTTACAAGAAGGTCAGTAGACTCAAGGTGGAAGAACTAAAATAAACTGGCACAGATGGCTATGTGTTTACCAAATTGACTTTTCTTTGTCTTCTGGGACATATAGCTCTATAGCTGAATTCTCATGAAATGAAATGTAGGGGAAAGTGATGTACACCATGTTCAGATCAGGTGCTATGCAATTCTCCATGCTTTTTTCTCATCTCTTGTCTTCTGGCATGATATAAAAGATTTAGTATAGGACTCTGAAGCCCTAGGACATGATGGAAGACTACCTTTGAATATAGTTGACTTTTTGTGAACAGGAAATAAATTCTATTAAATTAAGCCACTGAAATGCAGGAGATGTTTGTTACTACAGCAAGCATAACTTACTCAACACTCCAAAGAACAAATTAAGAAATAAGTGTCCACTATTTATCATCATTCTCAAACCATTCCACTTCCTATTCAGATGGCAAAAAAAAAAAAAAACTTTCAGACTTCCTATATCACTACCTGAAGATACAAAGTGGCTAAATTATCTCAGTTTGAATGTCATTGGATTTCCAAAGCCAAGATCAGGGATTGGTAATTTCAGTGGCAATAGACGTAGTTGTTAAAAGCTGGAACTTTGGGATCTTGGTGAGGTCAATCGATTGCATTATGACATAACTGTATCACGTCTTTTCCTTGAACTTTGCACTCCCTTCCCATGCCAACTCTGGGCTCAGCCATGTCACTTCCTTGACCAATAAGATGCTAGCAAACATGATGCAAGTCATCATCTATGGCTTGAAAAGCACATGCTTGTTTCTCCTTACCCTCTGCCCAAGTGGGCTTGCTTGCTCTGACATGTCTTCCTTTTCTTGAGAATATGCCCAGGCAAATTATACCAGGCTGGAATAATGAGAGATACATTAAGAAAATCCAAGATCATCTTAGACACTTGACAACTGGTTGACCTGCCAAAAATGTAAGAGACCAGCCAAAATCAGAATCACCTACCAGCCCACAACTTCAGAGATGGCATAAGTGAGCCCAACCAAGACCAGAAGAAGAATCCAGCCTACCCTGAGACTCATTGATAATAAATGGTCATTGTTTTGATCCATTGAACTTGGGGGTGGTTTGTTAATGTTATTGTAGAGATAGAGAACTGATCAACTTGCAAATACCAGTGCTGACATGTATTAGCTCTATGTCATTTTACAAGTTACTTAATCTCTCTGTTCCTCAATTTTTGCATCTAAGAAATGGGAAATTGCATTGCCTATTTCTCAGGATTGTTGTGAAGATTGAAAAAGATAACACATGCAAAGCATGAGCATAGTAATTGAGGAATTCAAGAGAGCAATAAATCTTATATCTGTTATGAAAAGATGAGGTGAAAAAGGAAGAGGAGGAAAAATAAGGGGAAAACAAAATCTTTTGTACACAGCAGTTTGGGCTCATATTGTCTGTACAGCATTTCTTTTGAAAAGCCATCTGAGAGAAGAAACATTGAAGAAATATGAACCAATAGACAGCTTATTCATTCGAAACTCTGAATAATCTAAATTCTATTCTTTATTGCACCGAGTGCTATCAATGGGAGTTTAAATACTTAGTCCATGAAATCTCTATCCCTCAAAAGACGTCCTTCAGCAAGTTTCCTATGAGATTTTGCATTTGGTCTTCATCAACATTGGTTGTTTTTTGTTTGTTTGTTTGTTTGTTTTTATCAGAGAACCATTTATAAATCACTTTTTTCCTAGTTTTAACAGTTCTGTAGAGGGTACTGTCGCTACGTCTATCAATAAATACCTCCATTGGAAAGGTCTCATAACATATTTCTTTGAGTGTGTAGTTGTAGCAAAATAAATAAAATAAGCAAAATAAAAATCAAACTGAACCCATTATTTCTCCCTAGGAATCACTTTATTTTTTCCTTTTTAATAGGTATTTTTCTTTTAACATTGGCCACCAGAAAGCTCAAATATATTATTCAATCAGAGCAACTACAATATTCTGAGGTTTAGCATATTAGTTCAAAGATTTTGATTTTCTTGCATATATTTCTACTGCTTTGTCTTAAATGTCATGTTTTAGTCACCTGAAATCCATTGTAGAATGTTTTATGTATAAGCGAGCAGTCCTTTCATATTGTTTAACAATAGTCTAGAACCAAATTCCACAAACATTTTTCAAATCTAGACCAGGAACTGTTTCCTAAGGGCCTCAACTCAAGCTCTGAAAAACACTTTAGGGTCTTTTGGCTGTGGGTTTGGAAAACTCATCATGCTGGCAACTGCTTTAGAGATCATAAAACAAAATTTGCTCCTGAATAGAGGAAAAGGCTCTAAGAATGGAGAAACCTATGCACAGAACAGGAGGTGAGGAAAGTTCCCTCAGAAGCTTTATTGGCATGAATCCCAAACTTCTGTTACCAGGGATATTTACACTAAAAATATACCTCCAACCTGACCAACAGCTCTGAGGTCAAGCTCAGAATCCTGCCTGGGAGTTCCTCAGTTTTATTACCATATGTCAGTTTAAGCTTTGGCCATGATTCCTCTGCCTTCTGAGGGATGAAGCACAAATAGGGCAGAGCGAGGGTTAGAAATAGCCATCCCAATAGTGTGAGATGGGAATGAGCAGCTTCTCAGATTTTGCATAAGGAAATGTCTGGTTGTAGTCCTAGAGACCAAGAATTTTCCTTTCCATGCAGGCCTTTTCATGTACAAGGAAATGCCCAGCAGGAGGTGAGCAGGGCTGTCTCCTGCCCTCTCTTCTAGAACCTGCTGCTGGAGATAAACTTATCTGATCCTCTTTCCCCATCACCTGGAGACCCTGTGAGGTCTTGCCAGCTGCATGGGAGAGAGAAAGGAGAGGTTTTTGGAGTTTCCATTTTAATTACAGCCCTGGTTTTTATTAGGTTGCCACTCAATCTATGTAGGAGGAAACAGTTCTTCTAGTTGGAAGGATGGTGATTTGGAGGATGCTTTTCTCTTTAGGGAGGTGATATATATATGTATATCTATATATTTTTTTACACACACACAAACATACACACAGTGAAGAGAAAGGCTCAGAAACTCTGAGTGGAGGCACAAGTCGAGCACAGAGACCCTGGAAATTACCTGGCCTACAAGTTGCAGCTCAGGATGCACCATCACAGGGGTTAGCTGCAGGCTCCCCTCAATGTCCCCATTCCTTCACACAGTCACCAATTATTTATTCAGAACTTATTGTGAGTCAGACACCATTCCATGTGCTTGGGACTCATCGACAGAGAAGATGAAAACAACAATCCTTGTCTCTGTGGTGCTTCCATTCCAGCTGGCATAGACAGGAAGCAATAAACTTAATAAGTAAATTATACATAAATAAAAACATTTCATCTGCCCAATTTCCAAGCTTCTGGCATCTCTCCTGTTTCCTTGACTCCCCAAAGATAAAAACTAGAAACCAATAAATCCTATCTGGAAGTTCTATCTCTACCTGCATTGCAGTTGACCTGTGTTTAGAGTAGCTGGCTCTTCTCTTACAAGAATTTTCAGTTCCTTTTCATTTCTGGTAGTTTTAAGCACATAGTAGGTTGTTCCATAATTTTCTGTTGATTTGCAGATTAGAAAGCACCATCCTAGGGCACAGATGCACTTTGCACCAGACAGCTCCCTCAGCACAAACTAGTATTTTAGTGTTTATATTTTTGTTCATCTTTCCTTTCATCATTAAATTCCCCTGCTTTCCCTCCCCCCATCATTCCCAATGAAATCCACACTGGGCTGTACAAGCAGCCGAGAGACAGACATACAATGATCACACGCCATTGACACCCCAGGAACTCCTGTCTGGTCCCGCTCTCAACACAACTTGATGAAAAGACATCTCTGCAGATGAGTGCTTAACCTCTTCACCTCTCCCCTTTGCCCTCTGCCTTGTCTGAGCAGCAGTGGGGAAGATGGGAGTAAGAAAAGAGATTAAATCAGGTGGCAGGAAGCTGACACTGTCTCCAAGCAACCCTCAAAGTGAATGCAGGAATTTAAACTGTAATATTATCCCCCAGGAAAAGGGGCAAGAAAATGGGCACATCAGTGCCCTCCTGGGCTCAGTGTTGGGGTGGCGACAGGGATGGGATGGCACCCTGGCCTTAGCTGGCGCGCCTCTGTGAGGGGAAAGAAAGCCGGGGATGACGCCGACATCCATGTGGCAGGCATCAGAAACGTGCCTGCCAAGTCTCCAGGGCTCTGGGGGACATTCAGAAACTCCGAACAAGTGCATGGAAAAGATAGGCTCTGTTTTCTTTGTGCCCCGCTGAGAAAGGCTGCCCATCGTGTTTCCTCGTGAAGCTTTTGTGACTAATTCTGAAAAATGAAGTGAGCAGGTAAACTGGAGCTAATGGCCTCAAGCCCGGGGCAGACATCTGGGGCGATGTTGACTTTGCTGTGAGAGCCACTGCCTCTGCTCCGCGCCCTCCAGCCCTGCTCTCCTCCGGCCTCCAGGAGGGCTCCGGCTTCTAATGCACCGACTGCCGAGTTTCTAATGCTGCTGTCGTCGCCGCCCAGACTCTTGCTGAAGCTCCATAAATGTTTGTTTTAAGAAGGAGCACACCCTTGGCGCACCTTGAGGATGCCTTCCCCTTTATCCTGAAAGGCAACAGAATCCCAGCTGCCAAGGGAAAGGATTCTTAGATCCAGGGAGAGGCAGGCTTCACATAGCCTGGGACAGGAGCATCTCTCGCCAACCCTCTTTAATGCCTGAGACGACAGGGAGGAAAGCAGCCTCCTTTACGCCAGCACATGTCAGCCTTACCACAATCACAGGGCATAAGCATATTTTCCCTCATTTAGAGACGAGAAAAATCGAAGTCCAGTGCATGTAACATATCCAAACCCACAAATCCAGCTAGTGCTGGAATTAGGTGTAAACATGGGTTTAATGATTTAGTACAATACTTAAGAGTGCTGTTCAGGAGGCTGACTGCCTGCCATTGACCTGCTGTGTGATCTTAGGCAGGTTAATTCACCTCTCTGGGCCTTATTTCTCTTACATGTTAAATGAGAAGAATCTTAGCACCTGCCTCTTGGGTTGTTGTGATGACTAAGTGAGATAGTGAATGTAGGGAGTTTTAAAAAGTGTCCAGTGCAAATAAGTGCTCAAAATCCATTTGCTATAGATATTACAGTGTCAGTGTGCTTTCCTCTCAAATGCACCTTGTTCAGAGAGAGAAGAGAAAAGCTCAGTTTCTAATCAATATGGGAGAACGTAAGGTAGGTGTGGATGTCCCAGCTGGGCTGTGGTTGGCCTAACTGAGATGATCCCCCTTGGCAGGGGCAAAGTAGCCTTCCCCATTTCCAAGTAGGCTCTGCTTGCCAGCACTTCTGGGCTGAGGAATGAGGTCTGACTTCCCAACACTCCAGCGCTTGGAAGGGGTGGTTGTGGTGGTGCTTAATCCATCTTTGGCAGGAGATGACCATTTTTCCAATATTGGAAAAAGTCATCCCCTTCAACACCTGGAAGTCTACAAGGGCCTCCTAGGATCTGGCACTTCTTTATCCTTTGCCTCAGTCTGCTGGCATAGACAGAAAGAGAAAATGAAAGTGAGTAGGTCCCCTCTCCCCTGCCAAATGGCCCCATCCTTGGACCATTTATTCAACAAATGTTCTCATCATTCACCATGCACTAGACACACTTTTAAGTGCTGCACAAGCAGCAGAGAGGAAAAAAGACATGGTCCAAGATTTTGAGAGGGGAAATTCAATGTGCAGGTATACATGGAGGGGAGTTCACTGCAGGAAAAGTGCCAGACCTTTTCTATTCTTCACTGTCAATCAGAAGTTTGATGCACACAAAAGCACAGACACACACCACAAGTAAAGGCTAGGAAGCATCCTGTTGGCATGCATTTGACTAACCATTTCATGTCAGCTGCACACAGAACTCCAGTGTCTATTTTTACTCTTCCACTCCTGCCCTTGGGCTCCCAGATCTCCCCACCCCAACATCCACTGCTCCGCTCTCCCCCTATGGTCGTATTTCCCTGACTTCATGTTTGAGCTCACAGGGACAGCCAAGAAGGCATTCCGAGCTGTCCCCCATGCTTTTTACCAAGAGCAAGTCTGTTGTTTCCTTTATCCAGAACATCAAACAGAGTGACTCCTTCTGGGCCTCTGACATCCATGTTGCCACCTCATTAATGACTATCTGGGGAAGGTTTTATGAGGTATCAGGACAGATGTGACAGATATGGGAGGATGGATGTCTCCTTGTCTGTGCCATTGTGAGGTAAAAGCAATGCTGACCTTTTTGTGCATCTTCCCAAGTCATCAGCACAAATTTACTGAATTTTTACCCTGAGTCTGGGGAGATAAGAGAAGGCAATGTTGCTTTGCTAGAGGAGTTTGAAAGCTCAGCCTCAAAGCAAGCTAGACATTCAGGTGAGGGCCAAGTTTCAGCCCTGCATGCTGTGGTGGGGGCTGCAGGGCAAGGCTCAGTGCCCAGGTAGTATTAACTGGTGACCGTGGAGAGTGCCCAGCACAAAGTGGATGGTCAATAAATTTGTTATTCAACCACTAGTTGAATGGGTGATTCAATGAATGAATGAGTGAGTGGTGGGGCAGTTGAAGTGCCCAGATGGTGATGGGATTCAGTGCTGTATGGAGAGAAGGGGCATGGCAGGCAGGAGAGATGCAGGAATGGCTGGCAAAAATTGAACTGAGTCCATTAGTTTTTACCAAGGAAACAGGACTTCAGGGCAGATTTTCAACCCCTGTAGGAAAACTGAGGCACAAGCCCAGCATCAGGACTGGGTACAAATGACTGGTGGATAAAGAAAATAAATTTTAATGGCTAAAATGTATTAAACTTTTCCTATTTGTCAAAAATGTTCTAAATGTTTTACATTACTCTTCATAACTAAATGCTGTCATCTAAAT
>JAQZBX010010025.1:0-45038 GCA_029593785.1 Cabassous unicinctus
TGCCGGCGTTTGCCAGGGTTCAGGCTTCTGGGGTTCCTCTCTTCCCGGGGCTGCATTTCTCTCCGGGCTTAGCTCCTGTTTCCTCCACAAGGTCAGCTGTAGGTGATCAGGCAAATGGCTTGCTTCTCTTCTCCTGGGGCCTTCTTTCCAACATCAAAACTGCTTCTCAAAAGACTGCTTCAACTCTGTTCTTTGCCTTACCTTTTAAATTCAATTCCCCACCCACCAGGGTGTGGGGCTCAATGCCCTACTGACTGACATGGCCCAGTCAACGACCTAATCATAATTCCATCATGCCCAGATTAACAGATCAGATTACAGGCATGATCCAATTTTTGGAATTCATAATTACATCAAATTCCCCAACGGTTACAGTGATATTAAAGAAAACCTTAGCAAGTTTTAAAGCAAAATGATAATGACATAACTGGATATTAATTTTGGCAACAAACTTGCAATATTTGAGACTGCTGTGGACAGCAGTGTTGTTAAATTTTCAGGAATTTATGCACTCTTTAAGTATTCATATGAACACTTCACTCATACAACTTTAATTAACAGAGTTAAAGAATTCCTTTTAATTTTATAACATTTTTAAACACTTTCCTTTTAACTTACAATATATTGAATGAACCCAAATATTCTATTATTTCACTTTTTTTCTCAAGGTGAAAAATGTTTTTCAGGATATGACTCTGAAAAGATAGATTTGAACATTATGTTCTTTTAAAGGTGAAAAGATTTATTTTTCTTAAACAGCCAAGGAAAAGATAATGTTAAAGTATAAGTAGCTATTTTGGTAAAAGTTTTTTTCATTTGTATACTGATTAGTCAGGAGAAAAACTTTTTGCAAACTTCTGCTGAAACAAACCACTGATTTGGAGAATTTTGTTATTTTAACAGAGAAAGAACAAAATTTTAACTTTGCATCAACATAATATTTGATATTACAGCTTTTAAAACTTTATAGATAGACCTAATAAATTTTACTCAAATTTAACTACAAAAATTTCTTTCTCATGAATTTTCTTCACTTTCTGTGTTCTTTCAGGTTTTGTTTTTTATTTTAACTTTTCTTAATAACCAGTCATTTTATTTTAGGACTGTATTTTTCTTTAATACCAAAAAAGCATTCTATACACCCTACTTTTAGTAAAATGATTTTGAGAACTGTCTCAAGGCAAATTTCTTACAGCATACAAATACCATGATTACATTTAATAACGTATTTTATTTTAGCAGTGCAGGAAAAACTTCTTTTCCCGTTAATTTATGAAAACCTAAGATTCCCAATGGAATCAAAATTATCTTTTCCCTATCTCCACTTTAATATGCAGATTGAGGTGGCCTCTGACAGGTTTTCCTGTTATGCATCAATTCAGTTTCTGTTTGATGATGACTTCCTGTAATTAGCCATTTGAATATTTCAGTTTAAGCAATGCTTCTATAAATGTCTTATAACTATTCATATAACCACATAGAGTATAGTTACTTCATTTCAAGACAAATTCCACCTTCACAGAACACATTCCCTTACTTAATGCTGCCACCATATCTTCTACACCTTACCATATGCATTCAAGTTTTGTCCTTCATACTTCCATTTTGATTTTATGAAAGCCAACCATCTTATCTTAGGACAAAACACACTTCCTTGAACAAGCTTGTCAAATTTTAGTCAGCACTTTCACAAGCTTTTCATTTCTTTCAATACCCATTTAAGTCTCACATACTTCATTGCATTCTGTGAAGAAAATAAAGGATTCATTTCAATTTAAGCAAAATCTTTTTCAAAAAGAAGTTTGTAGTAATTTCATTAGTCAAAACTTACAATTTTCCACATTTTAGAGATTTAACACATATAATGCTAATTTGTCTTAATAACATCTTTACTTATTTTTATTAATATAAGTTCTTATTTAATTTTGGGCCATTTGAAGAGAGCACTTTTAAGAATTTTCATTTATAAGTTTAGTATTACCATCCAGAAGTATCAAAATACACACTGAATAAACAAACACAACAAGAGTTACGACACACCAACAAACATAAAGCTCATTAAATTGACTCATAATTCTTACTCCTTTGGTATGGCTATTTTTAGGCTTTTCATTATTCTTTATCTTTGATTTTACTGCTTTTAAGAATTTTTTTTTTTAGAATCGGTGTTTCTTGTAATATGCAAGCTTGTTTTTGGAAACAGTTTTATTAGTAATCAGCAACCAGTTAGGAATATCCAGGTAAGCTTTAATTTAGCAGTTTAGACAGACAGGTATTTAACGCAAATATTTTGGATTATTGTTTTTTAGGAGTCCACTTAGACTTAGAAGTCGCTAAAAGCTTACTTGTATGAGGTGAGCAATTGTAGGTTTGTTAAGTTAGATTGTTAGGGACAGCTGTGTATTGAAATTTTTGATAAAATGAGAAGGATAGGATCCAAGATGGTGCTTGATTTGGAAGAGATCAGAGAGGGAGAAGGGGATGTGAATCAGCATAATGTTTTCTGCCTCAGCCACTTCCTGGAGATGGAAGACAGGAGCTGGGAAAGGAGGCTGGAGAGCAGGGAGTTGGGCTTGAGAGTGGGTTGTGGGTCGGTAGAAGGGAACAGGTTCATGGGGAGGTGTGGGGGAAAGAGGAGGAGGATGGAGTAAGTTCAGGAGGTGCTGATGAGGCATACATTGGTGGAAGAGGGGCATGATTGGAGGGATCAGAGTTGGAAGAAGGGTTTTCTGTGTGTGGAAGGGGAGAGGGACAGGGAGGGGAGGGGTGTGCCAGTCATGGTGCCTGTTATTAGGAGGGTAGAATGTTGGGGTGGAAGGTAGTGATGAGGAGGCAGGGGAAGAAGAGGAGTTACAGGATGAGGAGGATGGGGGTGGAAGAAACATTGGAGGTATATATGGAGGAGGTGCAGGAGGAACCTGATCAGGTGGATCAAAGTTGAGGTTTTTAGGGGATTTGGGAGGTGGAAGGGAGGAAGAAGAAGACTTGATTTTTGGTATGAAAGAAGAATTTGGTAAGGAGAACAGGATTGACAGAGAAAGGGGTGGTTACAAAGATAAAAGAAAGCCTGAACATAAGGAACCTTGGACTGCTTGCCACTGCCCTAGATAAAGTTCTCTAAGTCCTGATGAACTTGGAAATCGGAAGTGAAATTTTCTGGCTATTGACTTTCATTGTCCAGTTTGTATTGCAACCACACCAAGTTGAATAAAAAATGAGCTTTTAAGGTCTGATGTCTCCTTCTTGGTTTAGAGTTTTAAGGTTATGAAGAAGACAACCCAGGGGCATGGGTTTTTTGGGGTCCAAAATTGAATTCCCCATTTTAGGTGGTGTGAGTGAGACTAAGGATCTCTAAAAAGAGCAGGGATATTCTGAGTGAGAGAGGCATCCATAAATTAGTTGGAAGTCACCCAAGGAAATGGGAGACTGCACTTGGGACTGGGCATCTCTGCAGCCAAGGAGTCTCTTCCCACAAGGATGGGGACCTCCAACCCACTGTGGTCCTTGAGGATTCTGAGGATCACTGACCTAGCACTAGGATTTTGATCAAGTTGTCCTAGACAATGGAAAAAGAGACGAGAGAGAGAACAGTATCCTCTGACAGAGAAATCCTTGACTCACCTAGTATGATTTGGTGTCTGGTGATGGATGGGTACTCAGCAGTTGTTGGAGAAGATGCTGAGAGTCAGAGCATAAAGGGTTAAGCATTCAAAAAGCATGCTTGCTGGCAGAGACACATTAGTAAATGTCTCCAAGGACACTGCATACTGCAGATTTCAGTGGGAGGAGGCAGAGCGAAATGAACTCACCACACAGATGTTATTGTCTGAATTCCCTCTGAATTCCCAAGAAAGATTGTTTGGGAACTCACAAACAGGTAGCGCTCTCACGCACCAAGCTGAGATATTAGATAGAAAAAGACATTTAGGGCTAGAAACAATGTTTATACTTATGCCCCTTGGTAGACTGCCAGATAAGGCAGTGTTCTTGCTGTAGTAAGAGAAACATAGTGGGAGAGCAAGGTTAGAAGGGGTAGAATTTATGCACTGTTGTAAGCTGAATAAAAGAGAAGGTCACAGTGATCTCAGGGCTGTTTTGCCTCAGTGAGATGCAGCCCTCTGCTTCATATGCATCAACTTGTCTGACTCTTCCTTTGCGCCTCACACTGACAACAACAGGCAGTGGCAGGGTGGCAGTCCCTCACCAATTGATCAGTCTCAGCATGACCCCAGTCCTGGGTTTTGGCACCAAATGTTGGAGAAAAGTGTCACTCACTGGGACATGGAGACAGATGATTGCAGGCAGGAAATTTTTTGAGAAGCTCTCCCAGCAGATGGGGTTTGAAGATTAGACTTCAGCCTACCCCTGAAAGGTGGTGAATGTGAGTTTATACAGTACATCAATAAGTGGGGAAACCAAGTACAGACTGGGAGCAAATGGCTAGGAGGTAGTGGGCTAGGAGGTAGGGTATTCTTGGAATGCGGAAGGGATTGGTGGTGCCTGGGCCCAGAAGGGGTGAAGGTCCTTATCTGCTCCACTGCTATATGGCTCCTTTGCTCATTATTGGGAGGGGATGAGCTGCCTCCAAGCCCATAGGCTATGGCTTGCACAATCAGTCACATAGGTTATGGCTGGAGGCTGCCTTTCTTCAATTTATGTCATGGGGGAATTGCACCACAGTCTAATGACCTGTCATCATTGAAAACCTTGTAAGGGGGACCCTCTAATAGTCTTATATATGCACTTTTACCCATATTTATGTTTCACACAATACATTTAGTTCAAAATACACAATCATACATTATTTGTCATTTTGTGCCTTGCTTGCTTCACTCAATGTACTGTCCTTTTTCTTAGGACTAATGATAGCTTTTGCCAAACTAAACCTCTTAAGACATAGAACAGTCTATTTTAGGCTAAAAGCATATATATACACACACTAAACACACACACACACACACACACACATATATATGTGTGTGTGTTATATATGTGTGTGTATGAATATTTGTACAGGCCAGTTAAAATTCAAAGTGACAGAGTAGCCTTACCATTTTACCAGAAGTTTTTTAATAGTAGATCAGGCAGTCTTAATATAACAAGTTAAAAAATATTATGAACAATCTGAAATTGTAAGAGTCAATATAAAATAAAAGTCAACAGAACACTAAAGAGTATTTAATAAAGGCTACCTACTGTAGCAGTTTGGTAGTTTGATATAGTTATGAATTCCAAAAATAGGTATTGGATTATGCTTATAAACTGGTCTGTTCATCTGGGAATGATTAAGTTAAGATTTGAGATTTGATTGGGCCATGTCAGTAGGGTGTTGAGTCCTGCCCCTTGGTGGGTGGGAAAACAAAGATAAAAGACATGGCAAACGAGAGAGTTGGAGTTTTTTGAGTTGAAGTTTTGAGTTGGAGTTCTGATGCTGAGTGATAATGCTGGAGCCTGGGGAAGTAAGCACATAGAGGAACTTGGTCATGAGGAAGGAGAGAAGGCCCTGGGAAAAGAGAGTTGTTCACCTGACAGTTCATAGCTGGCCTTGTGGAGAGAGGCAAGGCCTAGAGAGACTCATAGTCTACAACTGACCTTGTGGAGGAAATAGAGGAGCTGAGCCCAGAGAGAAATGGAGCCCAGGGAAGAGAGGAACCCAAGAAGCCTGAACCCTGGCAAGCATCAGCACATCAACACGTGGCCATAGACTTTGGTGAGGGAAGTAACTTAACCTTTATGGCCTGGTAACTGTGGACTTCTACCCCAAATAAATACCCTTTAAAAAAACCAACCAGTTTCTGGTATTTTGCATCAGCACCCCTTTGGCTAACTAATACACCTACTGATTGTTAAGCAAACATAAAGTCCTTTTGGTTAATGTATTCAGACCACTGGTTTCCAGGTCTAAGGACAGGTTTACTTTCATACCACCCAGGTCAGAAACCTTTTGGAAGCATTTGCCCTAAATCTGTCCTCAGTAAGGAAGAAGTGGGACTGATTTAGAAACAGCTACTTCTGAGGGTGATAGGGATCAGTTTCAACTCACCCAGGTCAGAGACCTCTAGTAACCACTGCTGTTACCCTGCCCTGGCACAGGAGGAAGTGAGACATAGTTTGATCAGTTTCTTGGTGCAATGGGGGTAGTTTCAATAACCCAGGTCAGAAAACAGCCAGGAGCCATTGATCCAACAGTGCTCCTGGCTGGGGAAGATTTAGGGTTGATTTAGAGACACAGTGCCTTCTTGGAGTAGTGGGAAACAGCTTGCTGAAGGGCAGCTCTTCCTTAAGTAAAGGGATGGGAAGGCCCAGTATGGGTTTTGGTGGTTGATTAGAGATTTCAGACTGCAGGGCTGAGGTCAGTGAAAAACTTCCATCCAGATGCCACATAGTTGGAAGCATCTGATTAAAACACATTCCCAAAAGGGGAAGACTCAGCTGTGTATTAAAGGAAAAATATCATATTAGGAATATGAGGAAGAGGTGGCTGAAGAGCATCATCTGCTGGGAACTTCAGGAAAATATGGATTTGTGGAGACCAACAAGAGCAGATGGTGGCTTTTGAGATGTCCTTCCTAGGGCACATTGGAAATGCTCCATGTCCCCTTCATGGATCCTTGAGCCTGCTTCTGGTAGGAAAAATGATTTGGGAGTGTAATATCCGGAGAGACACTCCTACCAATATTAGTATTCCAGGTAAAGAAAAAAAAAGCTCTAAATAATGACAGGAGTGTTAAAAATATGTAGAGGGAAATAACACACAAACAGAACAGATCAGCATTCCTAGATGACGACCCAGGGAAATGAAACTCTCTCCAGAAGACTAAACCATCCCACAATTAGTGTAATCTCAAAATTTGTAACTTATATCCAGGGAATGAAATGATTAAAAGCTGAAAATTCTGATCAGTTAAACAAAAGTTATTCGAGAGGTCTAAAAAAAAGTTGAATCAAGTGTTGAAACAGAGATTACCACCAAGCCAAATAACAAGAATACCTAGGCAAGAGAGAGAAACCGACCCCCATAATAATCATATCAAGAAAATCAAATGCTTAGACACAAGCAAAAAATTACAAGCAATACTAAGAAATAGGAAGATATGGCCCAGTCAGAGGAACATATTAAACCTCCAGAAGAGATAGTGAATTCAAAACAAATAATCAAAGTATTCGAAGAAGTCTCCATAATCAATTCAAGGAGAAGGCTAAGGACATAAAATATATTAGAAAGACACTGGGTGAGTATGAAGAAGAATTTGTAAGCATGAAAAGAGAAATAATATAGCTTATGAGAATGAATGGCACAATACTGAAAATTAAATATAAACTAGAGGCTTCAAACAGAAAATCCCAAGAAGCAGAAAAAATGAACATGAGAGGTAAAAACAGGGCTTCAAAACTCAAGTAGATAAAACACTTAGAGAAAAGAATGGAAAAAAACTGATCAGGGTCTTAGCGAATGGAATGACAGCACCAAAGTCATCATGGGTGTCTGGGAAGGAGAATAGAATGGAAAAGGGTCAGAAAGAATATATGAGTAAATAAAGGTCAAAGATTTTCCAAATATTTAGAAAGAAAAAGTTATCCACATCCAACAAGTGAATCATATTCTAAACTTATTCATTCTTAATAGATATAGTCTGTGAAAAACGCAATTCAAAATGTCAAATACAAAAAATAGAGAATTCTGAAAGCAGCAAGAGTAAAGTGATTCATCACATACAAGGGATGACCTAAAAGACTAAATGTTGATTTCTTATCAGAAACCATGGAGGAAAGAAGTCAGTGGTACATTACAGGAGTGGACATCACCATCCCTAAATTCTCATAATTGGGCAATGAACTAGGTACTAATGTAGACTTACTGGTATTCTATAGAATCATTGTGATATTAGCAATGGAAAAAAACTATATCACTGATATGGAGGAAGTGACCACTAGAGGTTCTTTGGGCAGTGAGAGGAAAAAACAGGTGTAATATAGGGACATTTTTGGGACTTAGGAATTGGCCTGAATGATATTGCAATGACAAATACAGATACAGTAGGCCATTAAGACTCCACCCACTTGGTGGGCAGAGACTCACAGAGAAACCACACTGCAGAGAAGGGACTTTGGAATTCTTTTTTAAAATATATTTTTAATTTTTAATAAAATACTTAGATACATAAATGATACAATAAAAATATAAGGATTCCTATATGCCCTGCTGCCCATACCTCTCACATTTCCCACATAAACAACATCTTTAATTAGTGTGGTACATTCATTGCAATTGATAAACACATTTTGGGGCATTGTCACTGAGCATGGATTATAGTTTACATTTTTAGTTTACACTCTCTTCCACACAATTTTGTAGGCTATGGGAAGATATATAATGGCCCATGTCTATCATTTCAATGTCATTTATGATGATTCCCAAGTCCCCAAAATTGCCCCTGTATTAAATCTGTTTTTCCTTCCCCCTACCCTCAAAACTTCCAATGGCCACTGCCTCCATATCAATGTTGGAATTTCTTCCATTGCTAGAATCATAATAAGTCTATAGTAGAATATCAGTAAGACCACTCGAATACATAGTTTATTCACCAGTTCTGAGGATCTTGGGATGGTGATGTCCACTCCACCTCTAATTGAGAGGGGGCTTTGATCTCATAGAGCTTATGGATCGGACTCTCTTACTTGCAGTTGTAGGTCTCTCATTTCCTTGGTATGGTAGTTGTCCATCCTTACCTTCTTGTCAGTTTTCCTGGGTCAGTCCAATGAACTGGAGGGAAGGTATAGCAATTCTGTTGAGGCTCAGGGCCCAGCTGACACATGGACAGCCCAAAGATTTAAGTCTCTTGGACATTTGGACATAGAACTACCAACTCCAGCACCAACTATAGGTTCAAATAAAAGGGACAGATGAGCCATGTGTAGGGAAGCCATAACTGAGTCCAAAATCTGTCACTCTCAGGAGCATAAACTCCAAAGTAGGGCCCACTGGCAAGGACCTGACCATAGGACCTGGGTGTCTCCAGAGCCCTCAGGAGCCCAAACACATGGGGTAGTATTTACTTTGGCAGTCCATAAGATCTTGCTGAGATGTACATAAGCATTACCTCTGGGATAACCTCCCAACTCACTTTGAAGTCTCTTAGCCATATAAACTCATTTGTCTTTACCTTTACTCCCTTTTATTTGAGTCTTTTTCCAGTTGCATTGCCAGTTGGTACTTGGTAGTAATCTCTTGGTGCCAGGGAGGCTCATCCCCAGGAGTCATGTCCAACACTGAGGAAAAGGTAATGCATATATATGCTGAGATTGAGTTAGAGAGGGGTCACATTTGAATAATGAGGCCCTCAGGAGGTAACTCTTAGGTACCCTATAGCACTAGGCTAAGTTTCAATTTCAAGAATAAAGGCTCATAAGCTAGTCATCAATATCAAGGGCCCATCAATGTACCATCCTCCTTCACTAGTCATTGCCCCTGTACTTGGGGGATTGTTGCTGTTCCACTAGAAAATGTGGCAGAGCTCTCCTGGATGCGAATTCAGTATTCTTTTGGTTATTGTGTGGATCTCCACCCACTGTGACAATGCCCCATGAACATTTGAACATATTTATACCTTATATGTATGTCCAAGTGAAAATCCTCCAATATATCCTCCATCACTGACACCACACATGAATGATCCATCCCTGCCCCAATTCTAACCCTCCTGTGATCCAAAGTTTCTTCAAAGATAAAGCCAATAAAATAGCCAAATGCAATTTATAAGAAAGTGAAATAATAATGATAGGTTTACATATAGAAATAAAATACATAAAAATAAAAAAACTAAAAGTAAAATTTAAAAACTGGGATATTAAAAATATGATGAAAAATATTTTTAAAAAGTTTGTCATTTTGCCTTTCATCACTGTAATATCTCTTATCCTGTATGTACAGTGACATTTTCTTCCATTTATTCCCCAGTGTCTTACTTTTTTTCATTTTGTTTTCAAAGAAGTTTTAGGTCACAGTAAATTCACATGCAGGATACAGGGGATTCTCATATACCCAACATCATCAACCTTTTCCCCTTTCTATGTTAATACATTTTTATATGTGGAATGTTCATTTGTTACAACTGATATACAAATAGTGAACCCTAGCTTCTAACCATGGTCAATGGTTTACATTATGGTTTATATTTTAGACCACATACTTTTATAAATTTTGAGGATATTTAACATGACCTGTGTCCATCATTGCAAGTCCATGTAGAACACTTCAATAACCCACTAAATTCCCCCTGTTCATCTATTCTATTCCTCCCTTGCCCTCCCCTCAGTGACCATGGAGACCACACAGCTTCACTCCTTGGATGAAAAGATTCATAGGTACTTGAAACAACACTGAAGTCTTGACACACTGGTTTGTCCTCCCCTATTAGGAATGGTCATGGTTTCGAGAGACTCCTGCTTCTCTGTTTGAGAATATATCAGTCCTCCCCAGGATGGAAGTCCAACTCCTTCCCACTCATTATGTGGGTCTCTACCCACTACAGCAGATTATGACAAAATGTTCACTCACACACTCCCTAGAAACCTGCCCCATGTGTGCACTGTCCTGAATGCCCCTGGTCCAACACCTTAAACCAGTAACCCTTACTTGTCCTATTTCCATAAGAGTGTTCCCAAGTTTGTACTTTCAACCAAATACCCGCCAATCCCCAGTGTTCACCTGGTTCCTCCCCCAACCTTCCCCCAGCTCTGTGGACCATCCAACCAACACTCCCCACTCTTTCCCCCCATCAAACCTGTACCACCCAACCCAATATTATCACTACACTCCTGTCATATACCTTCACTGCCCAACTATCCACTTCCAGGTTACCATAGATTTTGCCCATATGGGTGTTGGCTCACAACCTTCTTCTCCCTTTCTAGTTCCTATAAATCTATCTTCCAAAAAATAGTTCTCTGAGTCTGCTTGATTTGATTAATTCATATCTGTGCAGTTATGTAATATTTGTCCATCAATACCTGACTTGCTTCACTCAACATAAGGTCCTCAAGATTCATCCAAGTTATCCCATGTGAGCACTATATTCATCCTTACAGCTGAGTAATATTCCATTGTATGTATGTACCACAATTTGTTTATCCATTCTTCCGTCGATGGGCATTTGGGTTGATTCCAACTTTTGGCAATAGTGAAAAATGCTGCTATGAACATTGGTGTGCATATATCTGTTCATGTCCTTGCTTTCAATTCTTCTGGGTATATACCCAGCAGTGGAATTGCTGGATCATATGGCAATTCTATAGTTAGTGTTTTGAGGAACCACCAAACTGTCCTTCACACTGGCTGGATCATTCTACATTCCCAACAGCAGTGGATGAGTGCACCCATTCTTCTACATCCTCTCCAACACTTGTAGCCCTCTCTTATTTTAATAGCCACCAGTCTAATGGGTGTAAGATGGTATCTCATTGTAGTTTTGATTTGCATTTCCCTAACAGCTAATGATGTTGAGCTTCTTTTCATATGCTTTTTAGCCATTTGTATTTCTTCCTTGGAGAAGTGTCTTTTCAAGTCACTTGCCCATTTTTTAAATGGGCTGTTTGTCTTTTTATTTTTGAGATGAAGGATTTCTTTATATATAGTGGATATTAAGCTCCTATAAGATATATGGTTGCCAAATATTTTCTACCGTTGGTAAGGCTGCCGTTTTACTTTCTTTATAACCTTCTTTGAGGTGCAAACATTTTTATTTTGAGGAGATTCCACTTATCTATTATTTCTTTCATTGCTTATGCTTTGGGTGTGAAGTTCATGAAACCATTTCCTATTACAAGGTCCTGTAGATGCTTCCCCTACATTATCTTCAAAACTATTTATGGTCTTGGCTCTTATATTTTGATCTTTGATGCATCTTGAGTTGATTTTTGTATAAGGTATGTGATGGTGTTCCTCTCTCATCCTTTGAGATGTGGATATCCTGTTCTCCAAGCACCATTTGTTGAAGAAGCCATTCTCACCCAGTTGAGTGGGATTGGTGGCCTTGTCAAATATCAGATGACTGTATATGAGATGATCTGTATTAGAAGTGTCAATTCATTCCATTGATCAGTATGTCAATCCTTGAGCCAATACCATGGAGTTTTGACCACTGTAGATTTGTAGTATATTTTAAAGTTGGGCTGTGTGATTCCTACAATTTCATTTTTATTTTTCAATATGTCTTTGGCTATTTGGGGCCTCTTGCCCTTGCAAATAAATTTCAAAGTTAGTTTTTTCAGTTCAGTAAAAAATGCTGTGTTGATTTTTATTGGGATTGCAATAATTTGGAGATTAGTTTGGGTAGGATAGACATCTTAATGATGTTTAGTCTTCCTATCCATGAACAGGGAATATAATTCCATTTATTTAAGACATCATTGATTTCCTTTAACAATGTTGTATAGATTTCTGTGTATATCATTTACCTCTTCTGTTAAATATATTGCTAGGTACTTCATTCTTTTAGTTAATATTGTAAATGGTATTTTTTTCTTGATTTCCTCCACATATTGATGTACAGAAACGCTACTGCTTTTTGAACATTTATCTTATAACCTGCGACTTTACTGAACTCATAAGTTTTAGAAACTTTGTTGTAGATTTCTCAGTGCTTTCTAGGTATAGGATCATGTCATCTGCAAATAGTGAGATTTTTTATTTTTCCTTTCCAATTTGGATGTCTTTTATACCTTTTTCTTGCCTCAGTGCTCAAGCAAGTACTTCTAACACAATGTTAAATAGGAGTGGTGATATTGGGTATCCCTCTCCTTTTCCCGATCTTATAGGGAAAGCTTTTAGTGTTTCACCATTTTATACGATGTTATCTGTGGGGTTTTCATATATACCCTTTATCATGTTCAGAAAGTTTCCTTCTATTCCTATCTTTTGCAGTGCTTTTATCAGGAATGGGAGCTGTGTTTTTTCAAATGCTTTTTCTGCATCTATAGAGATGATGATGTGATTTTTTTCTTTCAGTCTGTTTATGTGGTGTATTACATTGATTAATTTTCTTATGTCAAACCATCCTTACATACCTGGGATGAAACTCATTTGGTTTCATTTGATGTGTTTTTGAATATTATTGGCATGTATTTTGTTGAAGATTTAACATCTACATTCATTATAGAGATTAGTCTGTAATTCTCTTTTCTTGTGGCATCTTTCTTTGTCTTTGGTATTTGGGTAATGTTGGCATCATAGAATGAGTTAGGCAATGTTATTTCTACTTCTATCTTTTGGAAGAGTTTCCCTGTCAATTTTCTCGGATGTATTTTAATAGAGAAGCAACGTCAGATATTTTGAAGCCTGCACATGACTGGCTGCTAACTACTTATGGTGTTAACAGGATAAGGTTAAGAGAGCTGAGGCTTTTCTAAGCAAAATATCAATCAACGTTGATTACATGTTCTTTCCCTCTCTGATAGGCCCCATATTTCTGAAATTTTAACATGTCCTATTGCATCTGTTTCTCAACCTGCTTCCATGTACTTTATCACCTAACACTTCTACCCATGTTGCTTAGATATTATATTAGTCAGGGTTCTCTAGGGAAACAGAATAAAAAAGAGATATCTTTAAATAGTATAAGATTTTATAAAATTTTCCTATGTGACTGTGGGGATGCACAAGTTCAAATTCTGCATTCAGGATGCAAACCAGGGGCTCCGATGAAGTTCCTTGATGACTTCCCAGGAGAAGTTGGCTGTCCAAAGTCAAGCTGGAAAATTTCTCTGATTGCTGAAATCACTTCCCCTTTTAAGGCATTCAACTGAATGGATAAAACATCACTCATTGCTGATGACAGTCTCCTAGGTGGATTGTAGATGTAATTGGCCATCTATGCAATAAACTCACTAATGACTAAAGTCTATAAATGTCCTTGTATTACAATTGGCCCAGTGCTTTCTTGATCAAACAACTGGGCACAATTACCTGGCCAACTTGACACATTAGCCTAAATATCACAGATACCAAATTTCATATGGCTTCCAAAATATATTAAGATCAATTTATGAGTACTTTCCCACCATCTTTGAAACTTGTTCATAATTTATTTTTCTTTGCTATTATTTTTTTGCTTTATAGACCATTAATCTTAGGCTCAATGTCTTTTGAAGATTTTAAGGAAAATTTTGACAAGAAGATGTTTGCATTTTAACCAAAATTAAAACACAAAAATATTTATTTAATCCAGAATAGGCAAACAGATGGATGAAACACAATTAGATTTCAGTTATTTGATAAACAGAGCTACTTATTTCCTACATTTATGAGCTCCAGAGAATTTATACTCATCCTAATGTACTTGTTTTCCAATGTTTCACTACATTAAGATGTTAGAGTCATGCTTCAGGTTTGACTGATCTTTGTGTCCCAAGTTAGAAATGTCACACCCTGAGTTTGATAGTAATTAGAAAATACAGTTGAAATTTTTCAGAACTGGAAACACTAAAATCCCTTTGTGAATTGGTACATTGAGAAAACTTAATTCACACAGGCATTTCTGTTCCTAGTCATTGTTTTGTTACATGGTTGAGCACTAAGACTTCAGTAGGACAAGAGCTTACCAGGATCTGCTTCTCAAACATTGAGCAGTTAACAAGACACAAACTTGTCCAGAAATTAGGGGAATTGCCATTAAGGGAGAACATAAGCCTATAAGTCTTGGACAGAAGTTATGGTGTAAGTCCATTTTTAAGCTACCACTTTTCTTGTGTTAAATGCTGCATTTACACAAAACTCTTAAGCTTGGTGGCCAATATGAGAAAAGTTTGTTTCTTGCTCATAATGCATGCTTATATGTGTTGGCAATACAAATGTTTAACTTTAATAGAGCATGCATCAGTTATTTACTTTCCTTAGTATTGTGGTGAATTTCCTTTTTATTATAAACTCCACATTACTTATTAGTATTTTTTCTTTGTTTTAAACCATCAACCATCTTTTTAGTCAATTCTATTGTGGCAGAATTTACAGATGATAATTATTTGATTTTAAGTACAGATTTGATATATTTTGACAAATGCATACACTCATTTAAATGTTATCATTTCCCAAAATTTCCTGTGTACAGTTAGCTGTACAGCTCCAGCACATGGTAGTGACCAAGATGGAAAAAAAAATTTCAGTCAAGTATTCTGTTACATCTGAAGGTGTAGCTGGGGGAGGATCCCATTCCAAACTTAATCATTTTGTTAGCAAGATGCCATTACTCATAGGATTTTGGATGGAGAGCCACAGCTCCTCCCTGGGTGTTCATTGAAAGCCTCTTTCAGTTATAGACAATGTGAGTCTCTCCATTGGCAGCTCACAACATGGGAGCTAGCTTTCTTCAGAGCTGACAAATGAAAGAGTGGCACAAGACAGAAGTTATGGTCTTTTATAACCTAATATTGAAATGATAGCCCATAATCTCTACCACCTTATATTCTCTAAAATTGAGTCACAAAATCCATCCCATAATTAAGGGGACTGACTTAGCAAGGGTTTGAATGATAGGAGGTGTATATCATTGGGAAATGTAATAACAGCTTCTGCCCTCAGTTCCCCATATATAATAAGATGTATGCACACTGTCTAGTGGGAATAAAACTATTCCAAACCTTGTGTGAACTTCATGAATTGATGGTCTTATTGCTTTCTTGTAATTTTTCTACCAGTCTCATCAAAGCTCCTCTCAGATTTATATTTCTGAGCAAATTTTACTACTCAGCAAACTACAGAGGTGAACCCTTAAATGTATCTCTGGAGTTTACCACTGTGCAGTCTCTTTGTATTCTATTGTCTAGTTTTGTAGAGTTTTTTGTTCTTCTGTACTCTGATATGTGTGATTGCACATGCACTGCAGTCTAAAAATGCCTCTAGGCAGTAAGTTGGAAGAAAGCTAAGGCTTCTCTTATTTTTTCCTCTCCTTTTAGAAATATAATTCTGTGCTCTCCATTATACAATGACTAAAAAATAGTTTTCTCATATATTTTATTGGTTTTCTAGTTGTTAATGAGTCGTGAGAAATGGCATTAACACTGAACTTGAGAGGTAATGAAAATCAAGACAACTATCATTCATAGAAATTTAAAATGTGGGTGAAAATCTTGTATCATTGCCCATGTGTTTATTATTTATGATACATTTTATCCTTTGTGATGGTGGCAATTTCCTTGTGGTATGATTTTCATTAAACCATTATGCAGGTTTATTAATGATTATTTCTAACAGATTTTGTTTAAAAATTATTTTCTTGATTTTTAATGATTTTTGAAGTATAAATTCTAGTTTGGTATTTGATTTTGCCTCTCAACTCTTTAAAGATGCAATTTCATGCACTGTTTCTGATGAGAAGGTATGCAGTAATTTTGTTTTACCATTGACCCCTGAATATAATGAATATTATAATGTCTTGTTTTTGCAAATTTTCTTTTTTTCCTACATAAAGATTGTTGACCTTCTTAAATCTGTAGGTTCATTTTTTACTGTCTTCTCCTTCTCTTTTTCATGGTTCTTTATTCATGTTTTTTTTAGGCAATTTGATTCTGTAACAGTAGTCATTGATGCTATGTTCATATTTTTTAGGTGTTAAAAATTTTATTTAACCCAATAATCAATGATGGAACCAAGAGGATGTTATAACTACTTCAAAGGAGAGATACAAGAAGGTAGTTACATGGAGAAAGAAAGGCTCCAATGAATTTGTCAATGGAGGCAATTACAGATTCTTCCACAGATGATTCAACACAAGAATCATTTTGAATTGCTCTCAGAAACAATTGGCAGAGTTATAAAATCAGTTCCATATACTCAGAGTCAGATAATCTGGAGGACTATTATTGTGGGTCCAGAAAATAAAGAATTCTGTAGTAAAGAAGAATTTTTTCTGTCCAAGGTGAATATTTCTTTACTTTTCTATTTTCCAATTTAGTAAATATTTGCTTAGGTCATGGTTCTTTTTTTTTTCTATTTAAGAAGCAGTTTTATTGAGATATTTCACACTATACAGTTCATTCAAAGTATAATATCAATGGCTTTTAGCATATTTATGGAATTTAGAATTCATCATCACAATCAATTTTAGAATATTTTCATCACTCCGGAAAATCCCATACCCTTAGGTGTCACCTCTCAATCTCTCTATTCTTTTCCCAGACCTATATAAGCACTGATCTATTTCTGTTTCTACCAAAGTATTTATTTTTACATTTTATATAAATGGAATTACACAATATGTAGTATTTTCTGTCTGCTTTCTTTCATTTAGTATAATGTTTATTTTAATGTTATTGTTAATTTTTATTTTTAAAGAAGCTTTAGATTATATAAATGATACATCAAAAATATAGGGAGATTCCTATATATCCTCTTCTCTCCTCCCACACTTTTCCCCATTAACAATATCTTTCAGAAATATGGTACATTTGTTACAATTGATGAACACATATTGAAGCATTGCTACTAACCATGAAATAGTTTACATTATAGTTTCCACTTTTCACCACACAATTCTATAGGTTTTGACAAAATGTATAATGGCCTGTATCCATCATTGCAATGCCATTCAGAATGATTCCAATGTCCAAAAAAAATGGCTCAGGTTATACCCATTCTTCCCTCCCTCTCCCCTCAGAAATTCTGGTAACCTGGGCATTACCAATGAACTGCAAAGTAAGTATTACAATACTACTGCAATTCAAGGCTAAACTGGCATATGCAGAGATTGAAGATTTAAGTCTCTGATAGATATATTAAGGATTATAATGGTAAATAAAATTTCAAATAAAAGGGGCAGAAGAGCCATGTGTAGGAAAATTATAAATGAGTATAACTCTGTTGTATTGGGGAAACATATTTTAAGGTAATGCCCACTGACAGGGTGCTAAATTCTGCCCTGTCTATAGTGTTTAAATGTCTCTAGAGTCCTCAGAAGCACTCATGCTTGAGGAATTGTTTACTGTGGTAGTCAATGAGATCCTCCTGAGATATTCATAAGCGTAACCTCTGGAATGGACTCCCAACTCACCATGAAATTTCTTAGCCATAAAAACTCATTTAAATTTAATGTATACCTCTTTTGGTCAAGGTCTTTTTTCCAAATGCATTGTTAGTTGGCTCTTGGGAATAAACCCTCAGTGCCAATGATGCTTATCCCAAGGAGTCATGTTCCAAGCCAGGGGGAAGTTAGTGAGTTTATATGCTGAGTTTGGCTTAAAGAACACATTTGAGCAATAAGGAGGCATTCAGGAGGTAATTCTTAGGCAATATATAATAATAAGCTAAGTTTCAATTTCACTAGGACAATATTCATAAGTAGAACCATAAATGTCAAGGCCTTGGCATATTGGTTTGTCCTCCTTCACTAGGCACTACTTGCTCTATTAGAGAATGTATCAGGACTACCCAGGAAGCAAATTCAATATTCTTTTCATTATTATGTATGTCTCCACACACTGAGACAACAAACACCCCATAACTGCTTGAACATATTTATATTCCATAAAGTTGCACCAATACCCACACAGGCTCTGATCCCTGGCACCCAGCACAATTGTTTCTCCCCTAACACAGTTGTGATACATCTATAATTCAAAACCTCCCCAAAATCAAAGCCAAAAAATAAATGAATAGAAAAAATAAAAATAAAATAATAATTAAAAAACAAAATATAAAAAAAGTTTTTTTAAAATATTGTGTGTCTTTCATCAAGATAATATATATGATATTTTACGTACAGTGAAAATTTCCTCTGTATGTTTCCCCAGTGTCTTCTATTTTTTCTATATTTTCAAAGAAGATTTAGGTTACAGAAAAGTCATATAGAAAATACAGGGGATTCGCCTATATCCCATCCCTCCCCTTCTCACATTTTCCCCTATTGATATGAGTAGGGTACATGAGTAACAAACATAAGTATGGTGCATTTGTTAAAATTGAACAAATATTGAAGCATTGCTACTAAGCATGGATTACATTTTGCACCATTCACTTTTACAGGTTTTGACAAAAATTATAATGTCCTGTATAAGATCATGCAGAACAATTCTAAAGGCCCCAAAATTCCTGTTTCCTAGTATGGCTTGTAAATTTTTGCTGTTGTCTAGGCATCTGTTTATCTTGGACTTATTTACATGATCCACTTCTCTTTCTACTTTATGGTTTTATTTTGTTTTGTTTTGTGTTTTGGCACTTGGTTTTATTTATTCTACATCCTTGTAGTTTTCTGTGTTTCCATGAAAAAAATTTAAGACCACAGAAAATAAAGATAGAAGAAGAGAAAAGGAATAATAATAATAATTTTTAAAATGAACATAAAAAAAGGAACCATAAAAGAACAAGGCAAAAACAATAATAAGAACAAAAAAT
Source organism: Cabassous unicinctus (assembly GCA_029593785.1). Lineage (NCBI taxonomy): Eukaryota > Metazoa > Chordata > Mammalia > Cingulata > Chlamyphoridae > Cabassous > Cabassous unicinctus. The sequence goes on from JAQZBX010010025.1 coordinate 19,382, forward strand.
TATAAAACTATAAGAATAAAAATATTTAATAAAAATGATAAAGAAGAATCAAATTACAGAAAAGATAGAATAATATAAAATACCAGAAAAATGAGAAGAAAAAAAATGGAGACCAAATAAGAAAAAGTAGAATGAAAGAAAATCAAAGGATAAGGGAAAATGAAAGAAAGAAAAGGAATAAAGACACTAAATAGAAAAAAGAAGGAAAAGAAATAAAAGGTAACAAAGAAAGAAAAAATATCTAAGAAAATAAAAGAGCCCAGGAAAAACAAGCTTCCCTCTTAGGTCACTATAAACCATTTCATGTTGCCAGTGCTCATCAATCAATCACCCTGTAGCCTGTCTTCCACAGGTAAGGTACCTAGTTTTAGAGAATAAAATACATAATAAAAAATAGGAAATTAAATTAAAAATTAAGAAATGAAACAAAAAAATATTAAGAAATACAAAATAGCCAATCAAAAACCTAAGAAAAGAGAAAATCTTAATCTAGAAGTTCCCTATCACAAGGAGCCAGGTCAAGGGGTGACAACCCACTGGATCACTCTCTGGATCCCTTATCTTAAACAATAGTGGGGATAGAACCAGGGACCTAGTAGTTGTGTGGCAGACATCAATCCATTGAGCTACACCCACTTCACAGATTAGGTGGGATTTTGAAGGTTTATCTGTGTCTCCTATATCCTCTATGGCATGATGGGTTTCTAAGTGTTTGCTGACTATCTCTCCTGACTCTCTTCTCTCTTCAGCTCTTAGGAGCCTGTCCAGCTACCTGCTCACTGAAATTGCTCCTCTGAATCCCAGGGTAGGTGTGTGTCACAGCTTGATCTGATTCTCCCTCACCCTCACTGGGACCATTTAGCCCTGGCTGGGGTCTTTTAATAGTCCTCTGCTCTGCCTGACATATCTACACTCACCATTACAATTCTCTCTCTCTGAGTTTGCTGGGTGCCTGTCCCATACTTATTTGGCCTTCAGCTTTCCCATGGATTGATCAATTGCAACCTCCACTTGCTGGGCTGGCTACAGTCTAGATTCAATGTGGGCTCAGCTGGCCAAACTCTCTGAAGAGAAGCCCCTTTCTGCCTTCCTCCAAGCACCTCTTCTTCCCAGGGATGAGAACCATTTTTCCCCTCTCAGTTTACTGTACTTTGCCAGGGATTTTACTAAGACTATTTACTTTGAGGCTGGAGGATATGTGCCATTCCCAGACTCAGGTGCAAGTTGCTTGTGGTTTTTGATTGGCCTCATTGTCTCTCTGTTTCTCTTTCTCCTGGATGATGCACAGCACTCTTCAGGTCTGCAGATAGCCAAAGCAGCTCCCTCAGATACATTTTTGCCCTTCTTCTGTTGTTTTTGCTAGAGGTTTGACACATACCTTCCTAGTCTGATGTCATCTTCCTGGAATTCTCCCAATTAATACTTTTAGTATTCTTTCCTCAATTGTAAGAGAGGTATCACAGTAATGCAAAGTGTCAATAACAAGGGGTATATTGGAAAAGGCTGTATTTTTGCATGACATTTCTGGAAACCTACAATTTCTCCAATTAAAAATTAATATTAAAAACATTACAGTTTAAAGTCAGGTAACATGATTCCTTCAATTTTGTTTTTCTTTGTCACTATGCTTTTGGCTATTTGGGTCCCCTTGCTCTTCCAAATATATTTCATAATTAGCTTTTTCCAATTCAGTAAAAAAAAATGCAGTTGCAATTTTTATTGGGATTGCATTAAATTTGTAAATGAATTTGGGTAGGATAGACATCCTAATGATGTTTAGTCTTCTGATCCATGAACATGGAATATTCTTCCATTTACTCAGGTTTTCTTTGATTTTCTTTAAAAATGTTGTGTAAATTTCTGTGTACAAGTCTTTATACATTTAATTAACTTTCTACCAAGATATTTTAATTGTTATTGTAAATGAATTTATTTTCTTTAATTCCTCCTCAGATCACTCATTTTTAGTGTACAGAAATGCTACTGATTTTTGCATGCTAATCTTATATATTGCTGTTTTGTTGAACTCATTTACGAACTCTAGAAAGTTTGTTGCAGATTTTTCAGGGCTTTCTACATATAAGAACTTGATATCTTCAAATAATGAGATTTACACTTCTTTTCAAATTTGGATGAATTTTATTTATTTTTCTTGCATAAGTGCTCAAGTAAGTCTCTAACACACTGTTAAATAAGAACGGTAACGGTGGGCATCCTTGTCTTGTTCCAGATCTTAATGGGAAAGCCTTTTACATTTAACCATTGACTAGGATGTTAGCTGTGGGTTTTTCACAGATACCTTTTATCATGTTGAGGAAATTTCCTTCCCTTCCTATCTTTTGAAGTGTTCATGATACTTGAATTTAAAGCAAACTACAAAGCTACAGTGGGCAAACCTGCATGATTTTTGCACAAGTAGAGACGTACTGACCAATGGAACTGAATTGAGAGTTCTGATATAGATCCTCACATATATAGTCATCTGATATTTGTCAAGGCCACCAAGGCCACTCAACTGGGATATAATGGCCTCTTCAAAAAATGGTGCTTGTGGAAATTGATATCCATATCCAAAAGAATGAGAGAAGATCACCTTCTCATGCCCTTTTTAAAATTTACTCAAGATGGATCAAAGATCTAAATATAACAGCCAAGACCATAAAGATCTTGTAAGATAAAATAGGGAAGCATCAATGAGATTGTTCTGTGAAATGACTTCATAAATTTTACATCCAAAGCATGAGAAATGAAATAAAAATATAATGGGACCTCCTCAAAATTAAAAACTTTTCCACTTCAAAGGAATTTTTCAAGAAAGTAAAAAGGCAGCTTACACAATGGGGAAAAAAAATTGGTAACAATTTTTCTGAAAAGGACTTAATATCCAGCATATATAAAGAAACACTTCATCTCAAAAAGAAAAAGAAAAACAACCCATTTTAAAAATGGGCAAGATATTTTAATACACACTTTGCCAAAGAAGAAATACAAATTGCTAAAAGCACATGAATAGATGCTAAACGTTATTAGCTATTAGGGAAATGCACAACAAAACTAAAATGATGTGTCATGTTACACTGTTAGACTGGCAGCTATTGAAAAAGAGAGGTGCAAGTGTTGGAGAGGATGTGGAGGAGAGGGCACCCTCATCAATTGCTGGTGGTAATGTAGAATGATGCAGCCATTGTGAAGGACAGTTTGGCAGTTCCTCAGGAAGTTAAATATAAAACTGACATCTGGTACAGCAATCTTACTGCTGAGTATATACCCAAAAACATTGAAAGCAAGGACATGAAAAGAATTATGCACACCAATGTTCAGAGTGACATTATTCATTGTTGCCCAAAGTTGAAAGACATCCAAGCATCCATCAACAGATGAATGGATAAGCAAATTGTGGTATGTACATACAATGGAATATTACTCAGCTGTAAAATGGAATGCAGTATTGGCATTTGGGACAACATGGATGAATCTTGAAGAACTTATGTTGAAAAAATTAAGACAGTCACTGAAAGACAAATATTACTTGACCTCACTGATATGACTTAAGCAAATTGAGCAGACTCGCAGAGGTAGAGACTTGAAGATAGGTTATCAGGAGAAAGATAGGGAACTTAGTGTGGTGAGCCAATGCTCAATGTGGACAGAATCCATGATAAGGTTTGTTGGGCAGCGAAAGTGGGTGATTTTGGTGAAGTGAGGTGAGGGGGAGTAGGGTAGGCGGTTGGGTAGGACTCTCCATGGAACTGGGAAAAGGGCTTTAGGAAGGAACAATAAAACTCTGGGGAATTTAGGTCTATGGATAAAACTACAAGGATGGGAATGTTCTTTTAGCAAATATGGCAGGGAGTGTTACTGATGCAAGGCATTAAGGTTGAGGGATATGTTGGATAAGGCATACCTGAGGCATATTTCTATGGACTATGAAATGTTCATCTTGTCATAGTGTGTTTTCACAGTGGGTGGAGACTCACACAATAAGCAAGAAACATTAAACTCCCTTTTAGGAGAGTCCTGCTATGTCCTTAATTAGAGGGACAAGAATCTTTCGAGAATATAGGCAGTGCCTTATAAGAGATAACGGATCAATATGTCAAGCCTTCAATATTAATGCATGTAACTATGAACCATATTCTTCAAAAACCGAAACTTAGTGGTTACCATAGATTAAAAGAGGATAGGGAGGGAAGAATAGAATAGATGGATCATAGGGCATTTTAGGGCATTGGAATTGATCTGCATGGTCTTGCAATGACAGATACAGGCCATTGTAAATTTTGTCAAAACTTATAAAAGTGAACGGTGCAAAATGTATTCCATAATATAAACCATTGACCCTGGTTAGTAGCAATGCATCAATATTTGTTCATCAGTTGTAACAAATGTACCACAGTTTTGTAAGATGTTATTAATAGGAGAAAATGTGAGAAAGGGAGGAGGTAGAGTATAGGGGAATACCCTATATTTTCTATATGGCATTTTTGTAACCTAAAGCTTCTTTGAAAATTAAGTGCAAAAAATAAGACACTGGGGGAACATACAGAAGAAATTTTCACTGTACATAAAAGAAAACACAGCATATTTTGATTAAAGATGTAATTTATTTTATTTTTTTAACTTTTAGTATTTTTATTACTTTTATTTTTTATTGTATTTTATTTGTTTTTATTATTATTATATTTTTATTATTTTTATTCATTTATTTTTTGGCTTTGTTTTGGGGCAGGTTTTGAATTGCACAATGGTTAGAATTGTTCCAGGAGAGGATCACTGGTGTGGGGTGTTGGTGATGAGGTGATGAGTATGGAGAGGTGCACCTAGGTCATGCCTTTATGGTATATGAATATGTTAAAATTGTCATTGGGTGTTGTCTTGGTAGGTGAAGACCCAATTAATGACCAAAAGAATATTGAATTCCCATCCTGGGTAATCCTGATACAATCTAAAATAGAACAGCAAGAATCACTAGAATACAATGGTAGTGCCTAGTGAAGGAAGACAGACAAATATGCCAGGCTCTTAACATTGATGGTTGTATTTATGAACCTTGTTCTTGAGAAATTGAAATGTACCTTAGTATTATATGTTACCTAAGAGTTATCTCCTGAAAGCCTTCTTGTTGCTCAAATGTGGTCTCTAAGTTATACTCAGCATATAAGCTTATTACTTTCCCCTGAGCATGGGGCATGATAACATGGGATAAGCCTCCCTGGCACCAAGGAATTACTACCAAGTGCCAACCAGCAATGCATTTGGAAAAAGACCTTGACCAAAGGGGGGTGATAATAAATATTAATGAGTTACGGTTAAGGTATTTCAAAATGTGCTGGGAGCTCATTCCAAAGGTTATGTGTATGCACATCTTAGTAGGATCTCATTGACTGCCACAGTAAATGGTGCCTCAAGCAGAGGTGCTCCTGAGGACTCTAGAGACATCTAGACACTATAGGCAGGGCAGACATTCTCAGGTATTAGGCACCCTGTAAGTGAGCTTTACCTTGGAATATATTTCCCCCAATATAACAGAGTTAGACTCATTTATAATTTCCCTATACATTGCTCTTCTGCCCCATTCATTTGAACCTATAAATAACATTATAATCATTAAAGATATGTAAAAGAGACTTAAATCTTTGGTCTATTCATATTCCGGTTGAGCCTTGGATCTCAGCAGTGTTGCTGCACCTCCTCTCCAGTTCATTGAACTTGCCCAGGACAAATAAAAAAATGATGATGATGGACAATGTCTATCCCCCCAAAAAACAGAATATCTACAACTGCAAAGAAGACAGTTCCATCCATTTACCCCATGGGATCTAAGCCCCATCTCAATCAGAAAGAGAGTGGGCATCACCATCCCAAAGTCCTCAAGATTGAGGAATGAACAAACATAATGCATAGATGCAACTATGGGCTAAAGCAGACATTATTATTCTAGCAGTGGAAGAACTTATAACATTGATATAAAGGCAGTGACCACCAGAGTTTCTGAAGGGAGAGTCAGGGAAGAATAGCTATAACGTGTCATTTTTTAGACATTGGAATTTTTCTGAATGACATTTTATGATGGATACAGGCAATTAAACATTTTGTCAAAACCTGTAAAATTGTGTGGTGCAAAATGTAAACTATAATGTAAACTAAATTGCTACCAGAGTTAGTGGCAATGTTTCATTTGTGTCAATCAATTGTAATAAATGTACCACACCGATGGAAGATATTGTTAAGGTGAAAATTGTGGGGGGTGAGGTATATGGGAATTTTCTCATATTTCCAATTTATCATTTATATAATCTAAAGCTTTTCTTTAAAAATAAAAAATATTAAAAAATATTAATAGGTAAAGTCCATACACTACAATGGATCCATTTTTCCCTTTAGTCTTATTAACACCTTGTGTTAGTGTCACACATTTTTTATAATTCATATAGGAAAATTCTTATAGTATTACACAACCTTTATCTATAGCCTACTAATTTGAAAAGATACCAACCTAACTTCCCATAGTATAAAAGTTCTCTCCTCCCATGTCCCTCTGTTTCCCCTCTTTAAGTTGTTTCTGTACCACTTTACCACTTGATAATTGCACACCTGTTGTCAGGAAATATGCCATTTTCTTATCCAATTGTATTCTGATTTTTGTATGAATTAAAGTCTAGAGATGTATATTAGGAATACAATGTTATTTTGTTTTGAATTCACACTTTGTGACCCTTCCTGATGATATTCATTTCTTCACACTACTCCAAGCTACTCTTTCCTGTCCTTTCTTATGTTGATAAGAAGGACAGGAAATTCCTTTAGTAATTCTTGCAGGGTCATTCTTTTGTTTTTGAGCTGTTTCTGCTTATATGGGAATATTTTAAACTCTCCCTCATTTTTGAAGGTCAATTTTACCAAATAATTTTAGCCTCACAGTTTTTCTTTTTCATAGAAAAATATATATCACACCAATGCTTTTTGACTCCATGGCTTCTGATGAGATTTCAACATTTAGTCTTATTGATGACCCATTAAATGGGATGAATCACTTTTCCCTTGCTGTTTTCAGAATTTTCTTATCATTTTAACTTGATATTCTGATTATCTTGTGCCTTGGAATAGATCTATTAGGATTTATTCCATTTGGAGTTATGTTGCAAGTCTTGGACATGTATATTTATTTCATTCATAAAAGTTGGGAAATCTTTGGCCATTATTTCCTGAAATATTCCTTTGCACCTTTTCCCTTATCTTCTCTTATTGGGAAAACCATGATGCATATATTTGTATTCTTCATTCTGTAACTCATATCCTCAGACAGTGCTCAATTAATTCAATTATTTTCTCTATCTGTTCTTCTGTCTTATTCCCATGATACTGTCTTCTAGCTAAGTCTTTCTTCTGCCTGTTCAAATATGTGGCAAAATGTCTCTAATGTATTTTCAATCTCAATTTTGTGGTCTTTCACCCCCATAATTTCTCTTATGGTTCTTTATAAACTTTCTAATTCTTCTGTTTGCCCATTATGTCTTCTTAATAGCCATTATCTCATATTAACCCTTATATTATCCCTATCCATATTTTCTTTCATCTCCTTGGATTGATTTAGGTTTGTTTGAAATTTTTTGTTCAGTTGTTCCAAATTTTGTGTCTTCTTTGAAGCTTTAATTTGATCCCTATTCTCAGACATAGTTTCCTTTTCTTATAATTGCTTGGAATTTATTGAAGATGTCTGGGCATCTGATTATTTAGGTGTGTTAACTTTGAATGTCAGATACTCCCTCTTTTGTAGAGTTATATTTTTGTTTGACTTTGTGTTAAGGCTTTCCTTTGATTCTTGGACAAACTTAGAGTAGCCCATGTTTAACTATTCAGATTTCCCCAACTCTTCTGCATCTGATTTTTGCTCTGGATATGTGGTACAATTTTTAGATTTGCACTATTTGAGTGTACTTTTTCATCTCCTGAAGAAATCTTCATTTCCTCTGTTTCTTTTCCAGGAATCTTGATTTGTTCTCTTTGTTTTTGTGCAGAATTTTCTCTCTAACTTTTATGATTTGTCTAAATTCTCTCCAGTCATTTTCTTCTTTTTATTATACATTTCAGTTTTGAGGCCCATCCTGTGTTACAGCAGTTTAGTTCCCCCATCTTTTTTATGAGGCTTTTCTGCCTCCAGATTTTTCTCCATAGGTGTATACTGCCCTGGGAAGCTACTTGGGGTCAATCCAGAAAAGTCAGTTTTGCATTAGGTCATCCATAAAACAGAGACCGGATTGAATGTGTGCATCTTTTACCAATAGCTCTGCAGTGGTCTCTTTTTTCCTTCAGTGAACTTTTGCATGTGACATTCTTCTAGTGTTTGTGTTTCATCCTGTTTCTCTGTTGAGTTTGGTCCCTGTTCCTGGATATGTATGGGGCTCTAACTCACTGTTGTGAGTGGCTCCATGTTCTGTATCTGCAGCAGGAGGACCCAGGCCATCTTTCCCCTGTGAGACTCCCAAGCTGTGCAGGAACTAGATAGTGGGACGGGACCAGACTGGTAAGTCGGGGACAGGAATTTCCTATTTTGGTGTATTTTCTTTTTTTAAGCATTTGTGGAGTACTTATCCAGTGTCTATTTTACTCCAGAGTTCCAAGCAAGTGGATTTTGTCTTTGTTATTCATGAATTATGATGAGAGACTTTTCCAGTGAAGTCTTACTTCGTCATGTTGATGATGTCACTCAGGAATAGAACTGATTTTTCCCCAATGGCCCATCCCTTCAAGGGATATTTTTACGTGCTTATGAGTTCTCTGACCAAAATCTTCAGACTATTAGCCAAGCCTTTGAGTCAGTGAAGTACAATATGACTCACACACAAGAATCAGTGTGGCCCTAACTGCAATTCTCACAAAGGCTTGTAGGTGAAGGATAGCAGGGATGCACATAGATAATACATCAATAACAAAAATGAATTCAGTAATGAGGCCCATTCAAAAAAATGATGTAATCCTCCAATGGCCTTCTCCCATAGATGGCATTGGGCAAGTGTCCTAGACGTGTGGTTGTCTCAAACCCCAAATGAGAGATGACTATTGGTATTTCTTTCATTGTTGAGTCAGGAGTTCAGGAATCCCAGTTATCTGTACACTGGTATCTAAGACACCCAATAATGCCATTTTCTCCTCCATTTACCAATTGAATTATAATCTTAATGTAGAAACATTTATCCCCCCCTGGAGACACAGGAATTCATTGGTGTGGTAAAATTTTCATGTAAAAATCCTGGGGCTTTCTCTGATTCATCCCAAGGTTCACAAGGATGGGCAGAGAGACCAGCACCCTTGTTAGTCAAAGACCTCTATAATCCTGAAGATCTCAGCGGTACCAACCATTTGTTTGTGGTGGAGGCAAAGGAAGAGGAAAGCTTGGCAGAGGAGTTGTTTTCCAGCCAGGGCTTCCATAGTGGCACAGGACGGGCTCACCTAAGTTTGAGCAGAGCTAAGACTTCCCTGGAAAGGATAGGTTGTCTATCCTTTCAGACAAAGGCCTTGCCACCTTCAAATAGAGGCCAGGCCAGAGGGACATGCATCCCATGATTTTCAGAGTTTGTTGGGTGAAGTGGGTCTGTTGTTGCTCTAGGATGCATTTTCTCCCCTTCTAAACTTTTTACTCTTGGAGGCAGCAGGATCCTGTTGCCACAAGTGCATAAGTGTAAGAGTTTGCACCACTGCTGTGTTGATCCCAGTGATGGTGATGTGGTCTGCATTGTCCTCTGGCCACCTGACAACACCAGGCACATCCACTTCTGCTTCTGCAGCCAACTCTGCTGGGGCTGCTTTTCAAGAGAGTGCAGAGCATGCCTTTTCTCTATGGTACAACTTGGGGTCCCTATCAAAACTTGCTTCCATCATGAATATTTAAGTTCTAGATTTTTTGTCCTTAGAGAATTCCATTTTAATTTTTACTTTTCTCAAAGTGAGGATTTACCCTTGTAAGTCATTAACTACTTTCATTCTGAATAAATATTTTATTAGAACAGAAATCATTTATGCAAATAAGGCATGATTATTATAATATTTCACCTTTAAACTCTGTTGTTGTCAGGACTATATTTAATTTTCTATTTGTAAAGCACTTATGTTTTTCACATAAATACAACTTAATTAAGATGTATTATATTTTTTATATACCACTCTGATATAATTTTTGGTATATAAACTCAAGAATTTATTGACTTCCTAATAAAACAATCAAGCTTAAAATTATATCGTTTTACCCTTTCTCTTCTTCTGTTCCCCCATATCAAAATGTCTGCATGTTTTTACAGGCAGCATTCTCCTGGATCTGTACCCAGGCCCCATGAATTGAAGTCTCAGCACAACTTCCACTGTAGTTTTAACCTTCTTCCAAAAAAATCAGCTTATTCTGTCCACCATAGCTGCTCTGCTTCCAGTTTAGCCAATTTTCCTGTACATATATAAAAATCTAAACCTTATTGTATTGTGTCACTTTCTAAGGCTGGTACTTGCCACACTTCTTACAGAAAACATGTTGGGTGTTGGGAAAATTTACCATGTTTGCAAGAGCACTATTAGCCTGAGAAGCACCCTCTGATATTTTTATAGAATTTTTTACCTACACACTAATTTATTTTTGAAATATCCAATTTCTTGGATTGAGATGGGGACCTGATGCTGAAAATATATAGAATAGTAAATAAGGTGTATTGTAAATGTGTGGAAATTGTTAGAGTTGATAACACATTATCGAGAATATAACTAAAACTGCCAATTTATAAATGTGAATGTGGCTGAAAGAGATATTCTGAATTGGTTAAGGTCAATTGAAAGAAGCTACAGGGTAATCTAATCTATGATTGTATAACATAGTATTTTGGTATTGAATGAGGATTGTGGTTAATAGTACAAATACAAGAATGTTCTTCCATTACAAGGTGTAAAAAATATGGTAATACATGAGAAAAATAAAACTAATGTAACTTATAGACTATACTTAGCAGTAATAATGTAATATTTTTGAAGCAGTGGTAAACAAGATATTAAGTCAAGCCTAAGGGTCAACAATAGGAGGATACAAAGGTATGGAATGTCTCCTTTTGCACAAATGAAAACATTCTAAAATGGACTGAGTTGATGAAAGCATAACACTGTGATGAGCCTGAGAACCACAGAGTGTACACTATTGTAGACCATACAAGACAGGAGAAAATGTGACACAGTGAACCCCATGGTGGGTGATGGACTATGGTTAACAGTATAAATATGAAAATGTTCTCTTAGGAACACTAAGAAATAGGTAGTACTAATACATGGTGTTAATAATAGATTGGTCTGTAGAAAAAATACACCAGCATATGCTATGGATTATAGATAGCAGTAATATTATGATGGTGTTTGTAGCAGTCTGATATTGATGAATTCTAAAAAAAATATTGGATTATGTTTGTAAACTGGTCTTTTCTTCTGGGTGTATTAGAGCGTATTGGATTCAGAAGGTTTATTTTACTTAATTAAAACTAGGGCTTTGATTGGGCCATGTCAGTAGGGCATTGAGTTCCCAAACCTTGGTGGGTGGGGACTCATAGATAAAAGGCATGGCAAAGGAAAGAGTTGGAGTTCTGGTGCTGAGTTTTGAACTGAAGCCCAGGAAGTGAACACACAAGAGAAGAACACAGAGGAATAGAGACATCTCTTAGACATGGCAGAAGCCCCAGGGAGAGAGACAGAGCCATTCACCTGATAGTCTACAGCTGGCCTTGCAGAGAGAGGCAAAGCCTAAAGAGCCTCATAGTCTACAGCTGACCTTTTGGAGAAAACAGAAGCTAAGCCTGGAGAGAAACAAGCCCCAAGAAGAGACGAACCTAGGAAATCTGAACCCTCACAGACATCAGCAGCCATCTTGTTCCAACACATGGCAATACACTTTGGTGAAGGAAGTAACTTATCTTTCATGGCCTGGTAACTGTAAGCTTCTACCCCAAATGAATGACCTTTATAAAAGCCAACAGATTTCTGCTATTTTGCATCACCACCCCTTTGGCTGACTAATGCAGAATTTGGTACCAGGAGTGGGGTAGTGCTTTTGCAATTACCAAAATGCTGGAACAGTTTTATAAATGGGTAAGGGGTATTTTTTCAAGGAATTGTGAGATGCTTGATGGAAAAGACCTAGATTGCTTTGCAGACACTATTGGTAGCAATATGGAGCCTAAAGTTATTTTTGATAAGGCATAGAAGGAAATAATTGTGAGATGGATACTAAAGAGCCTTTTCATGAGGCCTTAGAAGTAAGTGATGAAATTCTTAGAAACTGGAGGAAAGGTGATCCATGTTTTAAAGTCACAGAGAATTTAGCAAGGTTAACTCTTGATGTTTTTTGGAAGGAAGAATTTGAAAATGGTGAGCCTGGGCATTTAACTGAAGAACTTTTCAAAGTAAACCTGGAGAATGCAGCTTGGCTTCTCCTTGCAGCTTATAGCAAAATGAAAGATGAGAAAAATACACCTAGGACTGAACTCTTAGGCACAAAGAAAACAGAACCTGATTCTGCAAATTCTACACCTCTGGAAATTAAGCTCCCAGGCAATAGTGCCCCAGTCGAGGACTTAACTAAACTTGGAATTTGTAAGTCAGGATTGAAGCAGCAGTTATCTAGGAAAGACTTGTGGAAAGTCTTACTGTCTTATGTCTTGGACCCCTGCTTCTTGCATGCTAAACGAACAAACTCTTTCAGAGAGCTGTATAAAGAAAATCGCTGTCAGCCTGAAATAAAGGGGACGTGAAAAGGAGAGACTGAAGGAAAAAAGCTTTAAGAGGAAAACCATGGAAGCTGAGATCTGGAATTAAGACATCACCTTGGGCCAAGAGAGGAAACACACCAATGTGTACAGAGAGGGTGAGTTTGCCCCAGCAGTTGAAGAGGGTGGATGCTCCCACCCAATGTTTAGGGACAATTTTTCTGCCCCAGCAAACAGAAAGGGTGGAGCATATTCCTCAAGGATTAGGGCAGTTAAGGTGAGCACCACATAAGTCTGAAAGGGGTGAAACTGTCCCCCATGGATTAGGGAAGGCCAGGTGGTCAACTCATTGCTCTGAAAGGGTTGAGCTTCTATGACAAAGGTTTGGGGGAATGTTGTCTTCACATGACTGTACTAGGGGGGTTAAGAATCTAGCCCAAATAGTTGGTAATATTTGGCAATCACCCCAATGCTCTTGGAGGGTGAGGTTTAGATCTTGTTTGCCACCCAGATGCTTGATGAGGGTGGAACCAAGAAAATGGCCATTGGGCAAGCCTGTGGAATGGGTGGGTTCCCATAAGGCACCAGGAAGAAGAAACCATCATATTAAGAATGAGTCTCAGACTTTTAAACTGAATGAAGGATTCCCTGCAGGTTTACTGAACTGTAGAGAACTTGTGACTCATGTTTCCCTCCCACATTCTCCTTATGGTTATGAAAATGTATATCCTTTGTCCATTTGTGTATTGGAAGCAGATAAATTCTTTTGTAAGTTTCAGAGGTCTACATCCAGATGATACTTTGACCAAGAAAAACTGTATTTCTTTAAATTGATTATGATATATGTTTGTACTTAGTATTTTTACTGAAATAATATTTTTTGACTATTGTAATGTATTTTTGGAATTCAGAGGGTGGAGTGTAGCAGTTTGATAATCTTGATGATTTCCAAAAAGAAATATTGGATTATGTTTGTAAACTGATCTTTTCCTCTGGGCATATTAGAGTGTATTGGATTCAGAGGTCTTCCTTTTACTTAATTAAATATCATTAGGGCTTTGATTGGGCCATGTCAGTAGGGCATTGAGTCCCTGCCCTTTGGTGGGTGGGGACTCACAGATAAAAGACATGGCAAAGGACAGAGTTGGAATTAGAAAGTGAACACACAAGAGAAGAACACAGAGGATTAGAGATGGCTCATAGACACAGCAGAAACCCTGGGGAGAGAGACAGAGCCATTCACCTGATAGTCTATAGCTGGCCTTGTGGAGAGAGGCAAAGCCTAGAAAGCCTTATAGTCTACAGCTGACCTTGCCGAGAAAACAGAAGTTGAGCTCAGAGAATAGCAAGCCCCAGGAAGAGAGGAACCCAGGAAGCCTGAACTCTTACAGATGTCAGCAGTCATCTTGCTCCAACATGTGGCAATAGACTTTGGTGAGGGAAGTAACTTATGCTCTATGGCATGGTAACTGTAAGCTTCTACCCCAAATGAATGCCCTTTGTAAAAGCCAGTAGATTTCTGGTATTTTGCATCAGCACCCCTTTGGCTGACTACTGCAGTGTTCTTTCATCTTTTGTAACAAATGCGTCACAAGAATGTAAGGTGCTGGTGGCAGAGTAATGTATGGGAATACTCTATGATATGCCTGATTCTTTTGTAAACTCACAATGTCTCTAATAAAAAATATTAACCATTAAATTAAAACAAAAAGTTGCTCATTTATTCATAGTAAACTTCTTATCAAAATTCATAAATATACTAATATTTTAGTAAAAAATATGACAATGTTTTAAAAATATTGAGAAAACATATATAGTAAAGAAATGTAAAACCAGATATAAGGAATATTTTATTGAAATATTTCTGTCATGATTGTGTGCATATATTAATTATAATTATTTTATATATTTTTATGTATGTATTGCTAATTTCATTTACTCATACCAAATGGCTTGTAATAATTATGGCTTATAGATATCTTTGTTATTTTCTGTATTACTAAATTTAAAATGCTGACATTGATTTAGAAAAATAAAATTCTACCTTTTGGGCCGTATGATGCAGCAGATCCAATGGTACTGAAAGTGTGAATAGCAAAACAAAATACTGTCTGGAGCCTTTGGCAGTCCTCTACAGGACAAATACAGTGCATACCCTTAGGATTTTGGAACAAAGCCCTGTCATCTTCTCTAGATAATTATTCTCCTTTTGAGAAATGACTTTTGGCCTACTACTTGGCCATGCTTAATCATGGTGCACCAATTTATCCTAAGGCCTGAGTTACCTATCTTGAACTGGGTGTTTTCTGACCCACCAAGCCATAAAGTTGGGCATGCACAATAGCACTGCATCATAAAATGGAAATGGTATATATGAGGTAAGTCATGAGCGAGTCCTTTGGCAAAAGTAACCTACATGAGAAAGTGGCCCAAATGCCCAAGTTTATTGTCAAAAACTTGAATTATAAATTGATTTTAATGCTAAAATATATTGATTCTAATTTTGCCAAAATAAAGTGCAAACTTCTCTCAGTTGATTTTTAAAAGTATAGAAAACCTTATCACTTATATTCTCCTCATGCATTAGTAGCCAAATCTAATGCATATATTTTACTGAATATCTGTCGTTCTATAACCATAATTCAATCCAAGAAAGTAAAATTATCCAATATTTAATTACTACAAAGCACTTATCAAAGAATAATTTCCCTTCAGCATTTACTATACTTTTTAAAGGAAAATATCCATTTTCAAAAGTCCACATCATAAACTCAATCATTTTAATATATTTTCCTTGAATCACTTAAAGCCATAAATATATATTTTTTTCAACTTAGGTATATATAATAGGTTGAGGTAAATACCTCAGATAAAAACATGCTCTTACTCTTATTACATTTGTTTTGGGTGTAAACTCATTACTAATAGGGGCTTTCAAAAATGTCATTTTTAGTTAAGGTATCATCAACTGAACCAGGATGAGTCTTAATTCTATTACTTGAGACCTTATAAGAGGAAAACTACAGGAATTTTATATATCCATAAGCAGGGAGTCAGTTGAATCTTGGGAGAAAAAGGAGAGGACATTGGCATGTGACTGGAAAATGAGGGAACCACAAGGATCACCAACCCACCGGTACACTACTGACACCTGGAAGAAGCAAGCCTTCCAGCCTCCAAAACTGCTAGATAAAAAATTCCAATATTCATGACAAATTATTTTGTGATATTTGTCATAGCAGTTAGAAAATTAAGAAATCATCATTTCCCTAATAAAATTGATGGTAAATTTATTTAAATGTGTGTAGTATTAATGCAGAAAAACATTTATTCTCTTCAACAGAATAAAATGCACAGCTGCAGACCTGCTCTCACAGGAACACTTAATTATATGATGGAGGTAGTAAAGTGGTAGCACAATTACAAAAATATGTACTTTTGAATAAACGGTACTTGAACAGTTGGACAATCATATTGAATAAAAATTAAATTTTACAACTACCTCTCATCTTAAACACTCAACACCTGAGAGATCAAAGTACTAAATATGAAATTCAAAACTATAATTATTTTAAATACTAGCAAAGAGAATATCTTTAGGATATCATTGTAGATAAAGATTTTTTGTACAATAAACAAAAACACAATGAAAACATTGATAAAAAATTTGATTTAGAATTGAGAAGTACTCTTCTTCAAAGGATAAGTAAACAATAATTTCTATCCAATAAATGAGATAAAGTATCTTTCACATGCAATGTATACATGAATTTCACATAAAGGGAATTTCAGTTTTACAAAAAGTACATTTAACTTAAAAACATAATGATCATATATGTGTATTCATGAATATATACATATATAAGCACTCAGCACATTAAAAATATTTTAAATACTTTTAAATACAGTAACATGTTAATGTAGGGAAGAAATGGAAAATAAGTACTTAAGGACAAGTTTAAATGTTTTGGAGATCAAACCAGTGTAAATCATGACAATTTTCAAAGTGATACTTGAATATAAAATTTGGCAGAGTTTTCTTTACCCGGGACAGAACAATGCTGATAACCAAAGCTGGAAGAAATTTTTTTTAAAAGTACATGATATGGTCACAGTTATTGAAGTATTAAAAATATCAAGACATATTTCAGATATTGGAGGAATATGAACATATTTCATATTTTACTAGGATTATTAGTTTGAGATGGCATGAGGCAAATGATATTCCTGCACTATGTGTTTCTATACTGAATAATAGATACTGCACCACAATGAGCCTAATGCGTCCATTTTATGAGATGGATGAAAAATGAAGTTAAATTACCATTACTTCCTTCATGCTAATTTTTTTTTTATGATTTAGGGATTATAAAAAAAAAAAAAAAAACAGCATTCATTACATTCATGGCATTCAATTCTGAGACATAAAAAGTTTAACATATATTTTTAGCCATCAGAATATTCTCTCAGTTTTTGGACTCAGAAAAGTAAATTTGTTTCTAACTGGAGAAAACAAGTTGTTATATCTTATTCTGTGGGAAAATTCTATCACATAATGTAACCAATAACTGATGTTCTGCAGGAAATCTGACACTATGTATTTCTATATTTCACTCCACTCTGTAGGTACTGATCCCTTATTCTACATCATGCAAAAAACTTGAATGAATTGAACAGACATAGATCTTTTCATCCCTAACTCCAAGGAGAGAACAAAAACTTCCAATGATATTCTGTGTTGAGAGCCATGCATTTACAATACAAGTTTCAAAAATGGATTTAACTCTTTTGGATGCTAATTGTAGCATGGGTCTCATTTCTATATCCTTATCGTTTTACATCCCCAAGATGTGTCTCAGTTTAATTCTCTTTATTACCCAGTCAAGACAACATTATAAGAGTGAAAGCAAATGAAACAATTTCAAGACTAGGATGCTTTACCTAAAAACTACACAATATTCTCTTTGAGGGTGGCATTATTCAATGTCTTGAAGTTCTCTTTAAAAGTATGAGCACCTGTTAAGATAATTAAACAGAAGCATGGTCTTCTCCATATGAAGTCATTCTTCATTTTAGGTCAAAATCATCCTAAATATTTCCAGTGCATTTTACAAATGTGCCGCATATTTACCAGAAGAATGCAGGAATGGCACAAATGTATTGAGTTGATATACTAGGACACAGAAATATATAACTCATTATTACGTTTGTAATCAGCAAAGAATATACAAGCATAAAATATCTAGATATTTTATATTGATCAATTCAACTTTAAGGCCATATATCAAATATGAATTAAACTTCATTCATATTGTTTTCAGCACTTTTTGTTGAAGAAAACCCTACCTGGGAACTCAAAATATCTGTGGAATATTCTTCCTAGAGCTGTGTTAATCTCTCTGTTCTGCAAACTATAGATAATGGGGTTTATGAATGGAGGTACCATGGTGTAGATAATAGCTGTGAGAAGGTTACTAAGAGATGCTTCATTTGCATTGGGACCAAAGACAGCAATAAACCCTAAAATTATAAACAAAATGAGTATTGCCAACTGTGGGATACAGGTGGATAAGGCTTTGTTACAGGTTTCCACCGAATGCATTTTAAGCACCATTGAAAAGATATCAATATATGACTTAATTTAAAAAGGCAAAACATACTACGAAAATAACAGAACTGACAGCTAAGACCAGAGTCTCAGGAAAATTAACAACTGAAGATGAGATCCTCAGAATTTGAGGAATATCACAGAAATATTGATGGATCACATTAGACTTTGTGAAGGGAAGCCTGAACATGATACCCATGTGGATAGCAGATTAGACAAGCCCACATGTCCATGAACCACCAGGTGCCTGTGTGCACAGATGTGGCATGATGGTGAGCTCATAGTGCAGAGGGCAGCAAATGGCAACATAGTGACCATAGGACATCACTACAAAGAAGGAAAACCCTGTGGATACAAAGCAGATAAACAGGAAAATCTGAGAGATTGTCAGAGCATTCATGATCATTTTAGGAAGAGCAACTGTCATGGAACAAAGATCTATGAGAGATAAATTACATATAAAAAAGTGCATTGGGGTGTAAAGATGTGGGTCAGTTACAATGACAGTAACAGTGAGAAGATTCTCAGTCAGGGATCCCAGAAAAATTAGTAAGAACATTTGACCTTGCAAGATTTGGTACTCCCAGGAGGTGGAGACATACTTGAGTAAGAATTCCATGAAAATGGTGAGGTTGTCCATGTCTTCTAATATATCACTGCCTCCCTATAATCAAAGTAAAATATTTTAGGAGATGATAAATAAAAACATATGAATGTAATCTACATTAGTCATAAATAAAATTCAATCATTGGTATGAATATTTCAATTCTAACCTGAACACTCTATAGAGGAATTTGTCAAAAGAGAGTATTTTGAAGTCAATGAATTCATGTTTCCCCTTTCATTTTATTTCCTTTCTCAGCTGATGTGAACATAAAGAGGATCAGAGAATCAGCATTCAATAAAATGATTTTAAATGAAGTCAAGGCACATAAACCTATCAGCTATTTTCACATTTTTATTTCCGCAAAATATATTTTAAAACTCTGCCTGGATGCATCTATGGATTATATTTTTATTTTGTCCATTATGAAATGGTCATCCTTGACAAGCTTGGTGAGGTAGCCGCTGTATCAACCTATTTTTTTTAACACTACAGTTATTCCCGATTCTCTTCAAAGTAAATCTTTACTCATATTTTGACCTATCTATTGATATTTGGAGGATTATATTTTCTTATGAGGATTGGTATTCAAGAAAAACATGACAACTTATTGTTGTCTCTAAATTTCTTAGCTATACTTAACAATCTAGCTCAAGCAATATTATTTTCATAGTGCTTATATAGTAATTTTTAAAAGTATTTTATATCCTTGTATTTTCATTTGCGTACAGTCTATGCATTTCATACATATCATCAAGTATCATTTTTTAAACAATCTAATCACTTGTATTAAACACCAGAATCAAAATGATTCAGACTATTAGTATCTATTTATAATATTGGTCAGAAATAACTGTTTGTTAATGATGTTAAAACATATCACCACTATTTCAGGTAATTTTTCATAACAAATCTAAAGAATCACATGAATTAAAAAGTAAAAAAAAATAACCTAAAAATGAGACAAAAAGTTTGCCCTCTGTAACAGGAATAATTCTTTAAACAATTTATAGAAATTTACCAGATTCTTGAACTTGTTCCTCTTTTCACTGGGTAAAATTCAATAAGTCCCATTTATTCTCCCTGTTACGAACAATTCTGCTTCTAGAGTCTTTATAAACAAGGTTACCCTTTTTGAAGGACATGTAAGGGTCATACTTCTCAGGAGCCTTGGGGAACTAGTGATTTCTCCCCATAGAGAGGCTAGTTTTCCTTTCATTCTTCATTGGTAAGGATTCTTTGACTATACTCTTGAGATTAGTTAAATTTCTATTAGTGCTTAATAGCAGTCAATTTCAAAATAGATGTACACCAAAAATTTCAGATTAATGGGATTCAATATATTTTTAATTTATGTCTGATTATATATGCAATTTAATAATATTATTATATTATATCTTTAAAATCTTGCAAACCGAATAAAATTATGTTTTCTAAGAGTTTGGACTAACTTTAAGACATAAAGGAAAATCATATACCTTTTAAAATTAACAATATTAACAAAACAAATAAAATTGACTGGTAGATATAAAATTAAAGAAAGATAGAATACATTTTAAAGTGGGATTTAAAAGTAAAGCAAGTAAAAGAAAGAAAGGAGTTTGGCAAATTGCCATTGGGCCCCCCTTTGGAATTTATGCTCCCCAGTGTGACAGAATTGAACTCATTTGTGGTTTCCCTACACATGACTCTTCTGCCCCTTCTATTGAACCTATAATTAGTACTAGACATGATACATGTATGTCAAAGAGATTTAAATCTTTGGGCTGTTCATGTGTCAGTTGGGCCCTGAATCTCAACAGAGTTGCAAAACCTAATCTCCAGGTCATTGGATTCACCCAGGACCACTAACAAGGAGATGACAATGGACAATTCCCATCCCAAGGAACAGAGTTAGTTTGCAACTGCAAGCAAGACAGTCCTATCTACCTGCCACATAGGATCTAAACCCCCTTTCAGTTAGAGACAGAGTGGGCATCACCATCCCAGAATCCTCAAGATTGGGGAATGAATAATGAATTAGAGTAGACTTACTGTTATTCTACTGTAGACTTATTGTTATTCTAGCAATGGAAGAAATTTTATCATTGATGTGGAAGTACTGTCCACTGGAGGTTCTGAGGGGAGGGAGAGGGAAAAATAGGTGTAATATGGGGGCATTTTTGGGACATTGGAATGGTCCTGAATGATGTTGCAATGATGGATTCAGGCCTTTATGTATTTTGTCATAAGTTCCATAATTGTGAGGGGCAGAGTGTAAACTATAATGTAAACTATAATACATGCTTAGTGGCAATGCTCCAATATGTGTTCATCAATTGTAACAAATGTTCTACAATAAAGAAGGATGTTGCTAATGTAGGAAAGTGTGGGAAAGGTAGAGAGTGGGAAACATGAGAATCCCATAGAATTTTTATGTGACATTTGCATAATCTAAAGTATTTAAAAAACATAAAGCTATTAAAAATAAGAAAGAATGTGGTAGAGACTGGTATCTTACCAAAAAGTGCTTTGAAGAGACCCTCACACATCAGGTGTGACAAATAATATTATGTTCCTCTTATAATATGAGTTACCACCCCAAGAAATATTTCTGAAAAAGTAACCCATTTGTCATTATTCTGAAAATTCTTATTAAGAACTGGCAATCAAGAGAGTATCAGAAAAAAAGAGAGAGTATCAGAATGTGGGATACTCTAAGAAGGTCCAAGAAATCTTGGATATTGATATAAATATATAAATGGAAGTATGGAATGGGTTAAGAATTGTGGACCACCAGTAAAGAACGTGCAGGTGCCTGGAGTCTTCTTCCCACAGGTATCAATGAATGTTTTCTTTGTGTGTGGTCAGTGGGAGTATGTGCTTGAAGGCCATGCCTGCAGGCACACGGATAGCTGCGTCAAAACTTTCCCATGCACAAGTTTCAGGATTCACAAGAGTTCTGAGATTCAGAATTCCTTAAAAATGGCAGCCCCAAAACTTCCGGTGTAAGTCTCACCCAGGAGAGGATGTTCTGCCTGGTGTTGCATTTTACCCGGGCCTGGTGTTGTACTGTACCCTGGGACGGGCTGTTCCTAGTACAGTCTACCCAGGTGTTGTTTCTAATCGAGACTCTGGTCAGCTGTTGAACGGGACTTCCCAGCCTTCTGAGATACCAGATTTTGAGTTTCCACCCAGTTTGGTGAGTGTTTGTAAATATACTCTCTCTCTCTCCTTTGTACTATCTAATTGGTTTATTGCATTATCTTGTGAGTAATCAATAATTGTGATTATTTGATGGTTTATTAATGTTAGATCATCTACACATCATTTTATCACATAAATTACTAGTCTTTGGTGAGTTATTGTAAACACACTTTTATTTTTCCTTTATGTTATCTAATTAGTCCATTTCTCTTTGTTATATTATTGTTACTACTTAATTCTTACAAGTATTATCCATTAATTTAAATAATGCTCTCTTTTAGTTAGTATTCTGGGTTTCTGCCTCTTCCTTCACAGAACAGACATGAAGCCTCAAAAATAGTAGTCTCCAGATACACATACAAGGTTTCAACACAGCTACAAAAGTTATCAGGAAAAGCTTTTGAATAGAGATAGTAAGTAGAATCTATGAAATCAGAAATCCCCCTTGCCTCATTTAAGTTTTAGCAACAACAATTTTTTTGGGTATGATGTTGTACAATATCTTGCTTTTAATTTGCATTCCCTATTGGCTATGATATTGAGCATCTTTTTTTTTAATGTGCAAGTGACCATTTGTGTATCATCTTTGGAAATATATCCGTTATTTGACAATAGTTTTGGTTGTTTGAATTGTTTTATGAGTTGTAGTTCTTTATATTTGGTTAATATAAAACCCTTACCAGATATTTTCTCCCATTCTTATTTTTTTTTCAGTTTCTTGATAATGTCTTTTGATGAAAATTTAAAAAAAACAAAAGATGATATCCAATTTTCTATTCATCTTTAATTGCTTGTGCTTTTAGTGTTATATCTATAACCCATTGCCATAGCCATGGTCATGAATAGGTGTTCATGTATTTTAATCTAAGAGTTTTATGGTTTTAATTTTTGTAATTAAGTCATTGGCACAATTGAGTTAATTTTTGTATATGGTATAAGTAGTGGTTCAACTTCTTTCACTGAATGTGTAAATCTACTTTACCCAAGAACATTTTGAAGAGACTATTCTTTCCTCATTACCTGTAGGAGATATCTATGTCAAAAATAAGTTAGACATAAATATGGTGGTTTATTTCTGGACTCTCAATTCTAATCCATTGATCTCCATATTTATCCTGATGTCAGTAAAGCACAGTTTTGCTTACTGAAGATTTATAGTACATTTTGAAATTGGGGGTGTGCATCTTTAAAATTTGATTTTCTTTTTCAAAATTGTTTTGGCTATTCAAGGTCTTTTGCAAGTACATTTAAATTTCCAGGTTGGCTGTTCAATTTTTGCAAAATGGCTGTTGGAATATTCATAGATATTACAATGAATTGATAGATCACTATAGAAAATATTGTTGTCTTTGAAACATTAAATCATCCAGTCAAAGAACACAGGATCCTTTTTAGTGATGAAGTAAATTAAAGAAGACATAATTTAACTAAAGTTAATTTATGTCTTCTTTAATTTACTTCATCACTGTTTTTTAGTTTTCACTATACTAGTCTCTAATCTCTTTGGATAAATTTATTCACATATATTTTATTGTTTTGGATGCTGTTGTAAAAGGATATTTAAATTAATTTCCATTTCAGATTGTTTATTGCTGATGTATAGAAACATAATTTTTGCAGCTTTTGCTCATTTATCCTACTACTTTGCTGAATTCATTAATTTCAGTAGTTTTCCTGTCTATTTTATTTGATAGGATTTCTTATATGTAAGACCATGTCACCTGTAACTAGAGATATTGTACTTATTCATTTTTAATTTGATGCTATTTCTTTCTTTTTTTTTTTTTTGCCTAAATTCTTTTTTTTTCACAGAAAGAATCATCTTTATTATAATAAAACAGGTAATAGATTCCAAAATCTACAAGGTCCTTAGTCAATGCCATTATGATGGTCCAAATTTGGACATGCTGTCCTTCACATTATTTATTGAAAAATTAAAATACAGTGAAAACATATATGAAAATCTTATAGCTATTTTCATACATAATTTTAAATGTATGTTGAATGCTTCCAGACTAAAATGGGAGGTACTAGAAGTATTTCTGTTCTCACCACTACACCTCCTATGTTTTGTAATATTCAAAGAGAGAATGCTTTACCATAAATAGAGAACAAGAAGAGGATATCTTCTCTCATCATTTCCATTATATATATGATGCCAGATAGCTTAAGACTGGTGGCTCCATCAGTGAACCAGCACTAAGCATCAGAGGTCTTCAGGATACCAAAGCAGAGAAGGAAGGCCTCTCATCAAGTATTAGAAAAGGATCTTTCTTGATGGGTGCTGTAACAGTTTGAAGGTTTCTGTTCATCCCAGAAAACATTGCCTTCTTGACACTAATTCATTCCTGTGAGTTTGGGAACTTTAATTGGATTGGAATCAGTTGGGGGGGGGGCATTGGTTTCAATACTACCATGAAGCATGCCCAGGGTGGCTATTTACCCCCTTGGTGTAGTCCTTTATTTTATTTTATTTTTTATAATAGTTTTTATTTATTTATTTTAAAGATATTTAGATTACATAAATGTTACACAAAAAAAATAGGGATTCCCATATCCCCCACCTCCCACATCTCCCACAACCTCCCACATAAACATCCATCATTAGTGTGGTACATCACCTGCAAAGGATAAACACATCCTGGGGCTTTGCCATTAAGCATGGACCATAGTTCACATTGTAGACCACACTCTCTCCCACACAGTTCTGCATGTTATATGGCGATATAAAATGGCCTGTATCTGTCACTGCAACATCACTCAGGACAATTCCGAAGTCCCAAAAAAGACCCAGTATTACAACTACTTTTCCCTCTCCCTGCCCCCAGAGCCTCCAGTGGCCACTGGCTCCACATTAATGTAATTTCTTCCATTGCTTAATCACAATATGTCTATAGTAGAGTACCAGTAAGTCCACTCTAGTCCATAGCTCTTCCCCCAATCCTGAGTACTCTGGGATGGTGATGCCCACTCTACCTCCAATTGAGAAGGGGCTTATATCCCCTGGATAAGATCGATGGGATTATTCTGCCTGCAGCTGCAGACTCTCTCCATTCCCTGGGATGGCAGTTGTCCATCATCATCTCCCCTCCAGTTGTCCTGGGTGACTTCATTGAGCTGTAGAGTAGGAGTTGCAGCTCCACCAAGATCAATGCTCAAAAATCAGTAGCATTTCTGTACACCAATAACAAGCAATCTGAGGAGGAAATCAAGAAAAAAGATACCATTTATATTAGTAACTAAAAGAATCAAATACCTAGGAATAAATTTAACTAAAGATGTAAAGCACATATATACAGAAAACTATGCAACACTGTTAAAGGAAATCAAAGAAGACTTAAATAAATGGAAGAATATTCCCTGTTCATGGATAGGAAGGCTAAACATCATCAAGAGGTCTATCCTACCCAAACTAATCTACAGATTTAATGCAATCCCAATAAAAATAAACACTGTATATTTTAATGAATTGGAAAAACTAACTACAAAATTTATTTGGAAGGGTAAGAGGCCCCAAATCGCCAAAGACATAT
>JAQZBX010010026.1:0-27449 GCA_029593785.1 Cabassous unicinctus
TCCCAGTTCTGGTGCTTACCAGATCTTGGATAAGTTACCAAAACTCTCTGATCCTATCTGTACTTGAGGAGTTCATTTAGCCATTATAAGAGTTTATAGTTATTGAGTCCTGGTGCTGAATGTCGCACACATTCAACATGGATTAGCTCATCTCATCCTCCCAACAACCCATCAGGTATATGCTAGTATTACCTTCCGTTTTATGGTTGAGGAAATTAAGGCAGAGACCAGAATCACACAGCAATTAAGTGGCTAAGCCAGGATTGGAACTGAGGTGCACAGCTCCAGCAAGCATGCTTTTAACTACGATGCTGAACAAGCGGTACTGCCTTCACAAGAGACCCATCTGGAGAGCAGCAGGCACCATGCTTAATGTGCAGAAGGCGCTATGTCAGCTGCACAGGGCTGCCTCTACATAACTTGTATAAAAAACTATGCTTCCTATTGCTGCTGGAACCAATGACCACAAACTCAGTGGTTAAGGCAACAAAAATTTGTCATCTTACAGTTTTGGAGGTGAAGTCCGAAAATAGGTCTTACTCAGCCAGAAATCAAGATGTCAAGAGGGCTGCATTCCTTCTGAAGACTCTAGGGCAGAATCTGTTTCCCGGCCTTTCTAGTGCTAGCACCTTCCTCGTGCTAGAAACTGCCCACATTCCTCGGTCGGTGGGCTGCACCACTCTGACCTTTGCCTATATCACATCTCCTGCTCGGCCTCTGACCCTTCTACTTTCCTCTTTTGCCTGTTAGCCCCTTGTGATTATACTGTGCCCACCCACATAATCCAGAGTAATCTCCCCATTTCATGGTCCTTAACCTTATCATATATGCAAAGTACCTTGTGCCACGTAAAGTAACACATTCAGAGGTTCTGAGGATTAAGACGTTGACATCTGGGGGGAAGGCATTATTCAGCAGACCACAACAACCAAAATTTGGATTAAAATCCCACACTTCATTTTCAAACTTTTCTTTCCTTAATTTTCTCACTATATGCAGTTTTAATGTTTTCCATCTCTCCTGTGTCAAAACTTGTTCAGGAAAACATTTAATTAGATGATTTCTAATGCCTCTTGCATTTCTAAAATTCAACCAAAGGTGTGAAGTGTTAGCCTTTCAACAGCATTTGTAGCTTTAATTAGGCCAGTGCTATAAATCAGAACAAGGCAACTTGTCCCTTATCTCTTTATCTTAGAAATTAGAAAGTGGCTGACAAATGTAAATTGAATTAAACCATGAACAGAGAATTTGAAGCATGAAAGTTATATGATTTGGAAGTAGGAGACCCTTCCCAGACTTGAAGCCATAACCACAGGTGGCTGCATATTCTGCTAAAAACGCTTCATCTGTCAGCATCGTGGCTCTCCATCTGCACATTCCCGTCTTACTGACTAAAACAGCCTGATTCTTAATTGCGTAACTTTTAGCTCTGATCAAAGCCCAAATCAGACACTGGCCAGAACATACATAAATATAAATAAATCTGGGCTACAATTTAGACTAAATTACCTGTTTTCTGGGTATACTCTTGGTATTTAGTCCTGGTAACTACTAGTAGAAATTCTGGATAAAAATGACAGAATGAAGTAAGATCACACTACCTAGCTCCCTCCCCAAACCTATCAAACCAGAAAAACAGTAAAAATCAGGTAAAAACTCACATACCCTGATCATTAAGGAAAGGGTTATGACTTCATGATTTCAAAAAATGGTGGCAAAAGAAAGAAAATTACCTTACCTCTACCTCCCAGAAGCCATATTAGAAAAAGAAGAGAAATATACAAAAATTCAAAGAGTTTTTGAGATCAACAGAGAGAGACAGAGACTGCAGGGCTAGTGACTCGTTACTGGGAAACCAGGAGAATGAAGAGAGAAAGCCTCTACTTATCACTGCCAGATCTCAAGACCTTAAAGGTAGGAAACCCACCAGGAGCACCGTTTCCCAGGGTTCCATACTGGACTGCAAGATGAACCAAAAAACCCAAAGGCTGGGAACCCGTTAGGAAGAGGCCACGTCTCCAGTAAGACAGACAGCGCCCTGAAAAAGAACATTTTTCAAAACTCTCCTAAGAGATCTGGGCTTGGGAAATCCAATAAAGGCTGCAAACAGCTCCAGTGGAACTCCTTCCCCCACTATCCTGCTGCTTGACATCCTAAGGTGGAAATGGTCTCAGACAATGGGAATGGAGGCAAGGATAATTCACTGAAATTGACTTAGGTGAAAAGACAGAGTCTGGACATAGCTATGTACCTGCTAAGCACAAGCAAGAAGAAACGGCTAAAAAAGTAATTCCTACACTTTGAGTATGTGCCAGACACTATCCTGTTTTACATGTATTAATTCAATGAATCCTCACAACTCTGTAAATTAAGTATTGCTATCATTCCAATTCTACAGATGAGGTAAATGTGGCACAGAAAGGTTAAATGTACAGCTAAAATGATCATAAACAACAATACCTTAACTCTGTAAACACATTACAGGCATAAAACAGGAAAAGGGAGAACATAATAGGCAAAAAACAAAACAAACAAAAACACCCAGGATGAAAGAACACAATCAAAGAAAAGAAGAAAATTCCCCAAATAAGAGCTCAAAGACAAGATAATACAACAAAATGAGATAGATAGATCTTCTTCGATTTCTTTTAGCAATGTTTTGTAGTTTTCTCTGTATAAATCCTTTATATCTTTGGTTAGATTTACTCCTTGATATCTGATTCTTTTGTTAGTATAAATGCTATTTTTTCCTTGATTTCTTCTTCAAGTTGTTCATTACTACTGTATAAAAACACTACTGATTTTTCCACCTTGATCTTGAACCCCATCACTTTGTTGAATTCATTTATTAGTTCTAGTAGCTTTGCTGTGTATTTTTCAGGATTATCTGTATACAGGGCCACGTCGTCTGCAAATAGGGAAAGTTTCACTCCTTCCCTTCCAATCTAGATGCCTTTTCTTTCTTTCTCTTGCCTAACAGCTCTAGCTAGAGTTTCCAGTTCCAGTACAATGCAGAAGAACAGTGGTGACAGCGGGCATCTTTGTCTTGTTCCTGATTTTAGAGGGAAAGCTTTCAATCTTTCACCAGAGTATAATTGTTAGCAGCACTGAGTATAAAATGCCCTTTATTATGAGGAAGTTTCATTCTATTCCTGGTTTTCTATGTGTTATCAAAAAGGGGTACTGGATTTTGTCAAATGCCTTTTCTGTATCAACTGAGATGATCGTGTGGATTTTTTCCCTTTGTTCTATTACGAAAACTAATTAATGTAATACATTACTCATTATGTTGAACCATCAACATTTTTTGAAAAACAGCTTTGTCATATATAGAACTCTTGGATGGTAATTTTTGCTTTCAGCACTTTACATGCATTCCCACTGCCTTCTTGCCTCCATGGTTTCCGATGAGAAATCAATGTTTAATCTTTTTTTTTTTCTTCTTCAGGTTTTAAAAGTATATTCACATTTGTTTTGCATTTTTTAAACTTTATTTTGTACTTTTAATAATTGAAAATATAAACTATTAAAAACAAAAGAAAACAGTTGAATAAAAACAAACATTTCTCAATTAGATATACTAGATACAAATGAAATTTTTTTTTTTCGAATCATACATTATGTTACACAATTCAATGCTTA
Source organism: Cabassous unicinctus (assembly GCA_029593785.1). NCBI lineage: Eukaryota > Metazoa > Chordata > Mammalia > Cingulata > Chlamyphoridae > Cabassous > Cabassous unicinctus. Next base: position 3,643 of record JAQZBX010010026.1, read on the forward strand.
ATCTTACAGAGGCTCCCTTGTACATGACACACTGCATCTCTCTTGCGGCTTTCAGACCTCTGTCTTTGGCATTTGATAGTTTGATTATACCATGACTCAGTGTGGCTTTATTTGGGTTTATCCTGTTTGGAGTTTGTTGAGCAGTATATTCATGTCTGTCGTTAAATTTGGGAGATTTTCTGCCATTAGTACTTTGAATATTCTTTCTGCCCCTTTCTCTCTCTCTCTCTCTCTCTCTCTCTCCTCTCCCCTCTCTCCTTCGGGGATTCCCCCAATGTGTATATTGGTATGCCTGATAGTATCCCACAGATTCCTCGGGTTCTGGTTCACTTTTCTTCCTTCTTCTTTTTGGCTCCTCAGACTAAAAGATTTCCATTGCCTTATCTTTAAGTTCACTAATTTCTTTCTTCTGCCAGCTCCAATCTGCCGCTGAATTTTAAATTTCTGATACTGTAGTCTTCAGCTGTTTGATTCCTTTTCATCATTTACATATCTCTATTGGTATTCTCCTTGTGGTCATCTAGTTTTCATGCTTCCCTTTAGTTCTTTGTCTATGTTTTCCTTTAGCTCTTTGGGCGTATTTAGGACCATTTTTTAAAAAACCTTTGTCTGGAATGTCCCAGATCTGATGCTCCATACTGATGACTTCTAATGCTTTAATCTTCTCCTCTGTCTGGTCCATCACTTCATGTTTCTTTGTACATTCTGCGGTACTTTGTTGAAACTTGAACATTTTCATGTTTCAGTATGTTATTGCTGGAATTTAAGACTCTGAGACATCTGTTTCTTGAGCCTGTATTCAGCTAGTGTTATGATAGGGCTTTTCTTGAATGCCAGGAGCTAACAAAAAGAAGGGAAAAAGGAGAACACCGTTCCCAGTCTGCAGACTGACCAGTGCTAGAGCTCTCCTTCAGAGCTTATCCACACAAAGGGCCTAGAGCAGGGGTTCTTAACCTTTTTTGTTCCACGGACCCCTCTGCCAGTCACGTGAAAACCATACTAAGTCCACACTATACTGTGTATTATTTAATAAATATGTCACACCTGCACCAACACATCCCCACAAGAATAACGTTTTTCTGAATTTCAATTCAAGCTCACCCACCTCTATTAAAAATGTCTGGTTTAGAGAATAGCTCCAGGCCCGAGTGCAAGGGCCTCCCTCCCTGGTCTTTCCTGAAATTTAACAACTGGCTTTCTGAATTGATGTGAGTAGGCTTCAACACCACTAAGCATGTCTAAAAAGGTACTTAAAAAAGAAAAATTTTTTTCTATGTAATGACTTTTTCCTTGACCAACTGAAAAACCTAAATGTGCTTCTAAACAATTCTTCCCAGATTTAAATAAAAATTATATTTGATAAATTTTCCATAGTTTAATTAAAAGAAAAACAACCATGAATATGTAGAAGCTACAGCAAAAATAAGGACCTATTTTCCTAAAAAGCAAATGAATTGACTCCCCTAGTTAAGGAAGAAGATAAAGAAAAGGGAACCCAAGGTTCCTTTTCTTCCCAAAGGAAGCCATGGGTGAAGCAGATGGAAGACGTGCACAGAGAGATGTGAAGTAGCCTTAACTTTTCTCCTGAACTCAAGGCAGCACCTCTTCTGCGTAGATTAGCAGAATCCAGTTACAGCCACCAGGGCTTCTGGCTACCAAGCAACAGGTCAGGCATTATATCAGAATTAAAAGGCCTAGTTTTTCTTCCTGTCACATACTCTTGAAAGCTCAGTTAAATGCATGAGCAAACAGATGGACTACTGTTCTAAATTGTGTAACCTGATTCAAAGTTTATCCCCGTACTCCTAAAGAAGGAAGGAAGGCTAGCTTGGCCAGAAACCAGCTGACGACCTGGAAACCCTTTGCCCGTTGTATGTTCTGTAGCCTCTGTTGCTCAATAGGCTTTGGTGGCAGGAAGTAAAATGTCAGTTAATTTTTAATGACAGTTGAAATAAATGAAACAAGGTCATTGACACTGATGGCCCAAACAATGAAAAGCTACCTAGGGGAAAAAAACAACAGTTATCGATGAGTCAAATAATATGACTAGGAACAGAAGATACCGTGGAAAGAAAATACTACAGAATTGGTAGTAAAAATACAACAGTCCAAATTTGCCATATAATTTGGAAAGAGTATCTTCCCAAGTAAAACCCCTGGAGCACAAGGATTTCAAAGACCTTGGAAACTATACTTTTTAGCACACAGCACCATAAAGCTTTGCAATAAACATATAAGTCATAATCTAATATAATCTGAGGGACAAGTTACTCACTTAAGCAAAATACCAAATAGAAGGAAAACAGTATGTTTATTTCACATTCAACACATGTAAGCAATCCATGGTAGGTAGGCAACTGAAAGAGCAGGAAGTCACTGCCTGCTGGCAGAAGCACCCTACTCTCCCCCTCCAAATCTAGCTGTGCGTTCATTACTAACTTCCAACCGACGGTGCTTTAAAACAATAGTAATGGAAGAACAAACACCATAAAGAGCTTTTTATATAGATTGTTAATCTGAAATAACAATCTTTTCAATTTCTCTTGATTGGCAGCTCATCAAGAATTAGCTTACAATTAATTTATCTTTAAAAGAACTAGACTCATCAAATGATAGATATCACACATAGACTATAAAGGATATCTGAGAAAAACAAGCAAAAACAAAACAAAGAACAAATCCAAAACATGAAGAACCCAACAGCTAACTGGTCAATATGCTAATGATGAGTTTGTGAAAATACAAAATCAACAAAGCAATCTCTTAGCACTGTCCTGCTTCTGTCCTATTGGAGGCTACTTATAAGCTACAAGTAACAAACAACTTAGGTGACCCAGGCTTTAAAACACTCAACCAGGTTTTATCAGCTTTTGTCTAAGCTAAAGTAGGCTGTCTTGTAGCATATTTGATTTTCTGATTTTAAAATTCATGCTCCCTAAAAATCACGTTCAGATGTATCTAGAAGCCCCACAAAATAAAAAATTAAAGTTTCCCAAATTCTATCAAAGAAAACCACTGTAAACATTTTGGTATACTTTTTCTTGTCATTTTCCAAAACTACATTCAAGAGCTACTTAACCTCTCTGGGACCCTGGAGTTAAGAACACTTCTCTCCGAAGTGTTGCATGGATCAACTGGGATGAGTTTTATCGAGATGGCATCTGACAAAAGTGGGCATTCAATGAATGCAGTCTTCTATTGTGGTGGTCATCTTAAAATAGAGAATCTAGTATTCAAATTATTTTGATCAAAAGATCAAAATAATATTTAAATTCCTTTAAAAATAAAACACTGGGGGGGGCAGATGTGGCTCAAATGGTTGGGCATCCGTCTGCCATATGGAGGGACCTGGGTTCGATCCCCGGGACCTCCCGGTAAAATAAAATATATACATATAGAAGGCGCATGGGCTGCCAGGCTCTGTGTGCCCGTGAGCTGCCAGGCCCCGGGAGCCATGCAGCAAGATGATGACGTAACAGGAGAGAGACAAGATGAGATGCTCCGAAAGCTCTGAAAACCAGGAGCCGAGGTGGCGCAGATGGCTAGGACACCTCTCTCCTACATTGGAGGTCTTCAGGATGGAATCCTGGTGAAGACTGGAGGAGGAGGATGAGAAGAGATGAAACAGACACAGAGAATTGCCCAGCGAATGGACACAAAACAGCAAAATGGGGAAGGGGGCGTTTAAAATGGATAAAGTAAATAAATAAATCTTTAAAAAATAAATAAATAAAATAAAACACTATGTAGCCATTAGAAAGCATAAAGCAGTTCAAAAGTCCCAATATAAAACAATCTTTAAGTTGTTGCAGAAAAGTCATCTATTTTAAGTATGAAAGGCAGGAAGCTACATACAGAGCCTTATCCTTAGCCTCTTGCACAGTGCCTGGCACACAGGAGGCACTCAGTATTTGCTGAAGGAATGAATATGCCCATATAAACCTATATAATCTCTCTGGAAGAGTATTTAAGAAAACAGTAACCATTCTTGCTTGGGGACTGGAGGTCAGAGGTGAAACTTATTTTTATACACCTTTTCATAATGTTTGAAGCGTTTTTAAGCCAATACGCATGTTATCTATTCAAAAAATTTTAAAACAAAATGAAGAAAAGTAACCCTTTTTTTCCCCACACTGTCCTCTGTCATCACTTCACAAATGAAGGGAATACTCAGGGAAGAAGCCAATCTACTTGGCTGAATTTCTTGACTAATCAGTGAATTAGGTATTCAGTGCCAACTTCACTGCAAGACAGTTAAAGGTTAACAAAATATTCTTTTTGAACATCTAAAATTGTGTCATACCTCCTTCCATTCCTACCTTAATATAATTTGACAAACATAATTTATTTCTTAATGATTCAAACCCTTTACTGATCTCAGGTCATTATTCTGAACGTGAACTATCACTGAAGAGAACTTTACTAGAGAGGTAAGAAAGACACAGGAGGAGGAGGAGGGAGGAAGGGATGGAGGGAGAAGAGGGAAAGAAACTCAGATCTGTACTGATTCTAGGGCACACCAGGGAAATGAATGTTTTTAAGTCTTAAAATAATTTGCTTTTTCTTATTTTACACTCTCTTAAAAGAATACAAAATTGTTTCAGTAAATTGGGCTCTAGTTAATTAACTGGCATTACTGTAATCGTCCTTCCTCTCGTCACGTAACAAATAATATTCTGGGTACTTTTCAGGACTTTTATGCCCAGATCTCCTTTTCAGCCCCAATTTCCTGATCTAACCCTTTAAGAGCCAAAATATTTTTTATTTTTTATATATAACTAAGTTACTTTTGAGTGGCTTTCCACCCTTCGACTTGGAGAGTTCTGGCTGCAGCTCTCTCCGTCCAGCTGTCTTTCTCTGCAGTAGGACCATTGTTCCGAGCCTCTCCAGCCAGCCATCTCAGATGGCAGAGCCCTTCAGAGACATTTATATCACCAACGCCAAAGGTGAACCCAAGCACAGAAATCTGATAAGGCTCAAAAACCATCAATTCCTCCTAATTTGCTATTAGGTCAAATAAATTACTCTAACATTTAGCCATAAAGCAGAATTAATTTCCACGCTTAATGGCAGTCCCGAGATTTTCAAGGAGGAAATGGCCACTTCCGGGTCTCTGAAGCAAGTAAGGAAATGCCTTGACTTCAAAGCCCTTTACCCACAGTAACTGCACTTCCCCTGGAGACCAGTGGGGGCAGGGCTGCTCCCCCTGAAACAGTAAAAACCAAACCAATGGGAGGAAGCGAAAGGTGGCACCGCCTGCCCAAGCACCCATAAAAACCACCCTTGCCCCTCCCCCTTTCTAAGTGACTCCTTTGGGACGGAACACCAGGCACGGCTCTCAGGTCCCTCTCCAGCCATGGCGGGGGCGGGGGGGGGGAACAGAAGCCTTGTGGCCACCTCGATTCCACGGTAAACAAAGGCAGCGCATAAATCCTTCCACTATTTGCCCATCTTCCTGAGCAGTGAGTACTATCATGGGGTGCTGGCTCTGATAACTGTTATTCAAGTCTGGTGGTCCTGAAAAGCTCCCACAGGTTGCAAATATATGCCATGTATAAAAGGAAGTCAAATCCAAATAAATGGTGTCATGAAAACCTTCTCAGTCCCAAGAATAAAGCAAAATAGCCTAGGAGATGTAATTTATTCAATCTGTACCATGTAACCCACTTAAAAACATCTAACACGGGATCTGCAAGCTCGTGTGTGAATACAGTGCTACTCTTGGACACGTGAACAGTGCAGCCGAGGCTTCCGTCTGTGACGGGAAGGAATCTGGAGTTCTGCTGGAGACCCAGTTTTGTTTTGTCTTGTTTCCCCCTCCCCCCAGGTGGCTCGCTCAGCAGCTTGCTCATTGTTTTTGCTCCTTGACTGTTTCTTCTTTAGGAGGCACCAGGAAATGAACCAGAGACCTCCCATGTGGGAGGCGGGCACCCAACTGCCCGAGCCACATCGGCTCCGTGAAGACCCAGTTTTAACTCCAAGCCTCCCCTGCAGGGACTAGCCTCTGCATCAGGATCTAGGAATGGTGTCAAGATTCTCAACTCTATCCCATGGGAAAAAAAAATTTTTTTTAAGTTTTGGGGTAAAACTACTTTACAAGGTAGTGATTTACCAAAGAGTATAGTTTATTTTAGGAATATTTATTTCAATAGCTTTACAAGTGGCTTACATTCTATATTTATAGACACAATCTAAAGAGGCTGAATTGTTATATTCTACGGCATTCTGGGGGAGAAAAATCCATGCTACAGTGACAAGGCAACTTTGTGGATTCCCGAAGGTCCTGAGATATGCCGTTTCTAACATCAAAGGTCTACTATACATAATCATCTGGATTCGCTTATAGGTGAGTCAGCACAGTGCTCAGGCAGATGACAAACCTGAGAACCTGACGGCTCCAGAGAAACCTTTAACACAAAGCTTTTCATCTGCTAAACACATAACCACTGGTGTCTGCTGAAAGCAAAAAGGCCCTTGAAACCTCTGAAAAGCTGTCCATCAGCAGCATGGCCGTCAAGCTCTCAAGCAAAGGTGTCCTGGAACTCAGCCACCCAACAGCTTCAGGGCCTGGACCCAGGAGAAAAGAAATATACAGGCCATTTCAGAGCATCATCTGCAAATCGTTAACAATGACTGGAAAGAAGAAAGTAATTCACAACCCCTGTCCACAGAAAAATGATCCTTAAGTCCACAGGTTTGGGTATATGGACAATAGAGCACAGCTTCTGGAGTTAGAACACAAGTAGAATTAAAAAAAATGGGTTTTTAGGAAATTTCTTCTAACCATCTAAAATTCTACTAGAAACAACTATGGCAAGTGAAAACCACCACAGTAAAACGACAATGTCAATATGCAGTCATCAGGGGCAGGGAACCTTAGCCCCGGCTCTATGACAATGACCTTGGAGGGTGCGTTTAAGAAAACGGGCTTGAAGATAGAGCCGGGTTTAGGGTGCTGGCTCTGCCTGACTGGCTGAATGATAGTCAACTCCTCTAAGCCTGTTTTCTTACCATAAAATAATGCTGTAGTATCTACTTAGCTAATAGAGGTTTTTGTGATGACAAGAATTAACATCAGCTGTTCATTATCACCACTAATTACAAATCAAAGGTTAACCTTTAAGACTATGCCTGCTGGGAAGAGTAGAGCTCAGTCTTTAAATCTTTAGTCTTCTACCCCAGGTCTACTCAGCCTCAACACTACTGACGTCTGGGGCCAGATAGTTCCTGGGGGGTGGAAGGGGGAGCAGTGGACCTGGCCTCCACCCACTAGATGCTGATAGAAACCTCCCCCAAGTTGTGACAAGGTCTCCTCCAGACGTCACCAAATGTCTGGGTAACACCCCCCCCCAGGCAAGAACTCCTCTAGTCTTTTAATGACTCCCTGAAGTTTTTATCTAATTTCCCCTCAAAAAACCAGAACACCAATTTATTCTCTAGCAGGAACTTCCAACTCAGGACCTTACCTTCTCCTTCCTCTCTCAAAAAGTCTCTTCCCCCAGGCGTGCTTGCTTAGTTAGCGGCCATGCCCTTTTCCCACTGACCCAGGCTCAAAATCGCCCGTCTCCAACAACCTGCAATTCTCATGCCCAAAATTCTTCCTTTCTATTCTCACTGCTCTTGCCCAAACAGAAGTGTTCCTCTCCGCTATGCCCCAGGCCACCCCAGGAAGTGGGGTGAAATGCAAATCTCAAGCCAATCTCCTTGGCTTCCAGGCCTCTGTGTTTCTACCTGAAAGGTCCTTTCTTCTTCCAAAGTCCAGGGGTACTCCCCCCTCTCTCCTGTCAGAGCTCAGGAGCTCTCCCCCTTTCTCCTGTCAGTGTCCAGGAGTACTCCGCCTTTCTCTGCAAAGAGCTCTGTCCCTTCTAGCCCACACTGACCTTCCCCGTCTTATTTTTTTTACTCTTTTATCAGTAGCCCCAGGGCTACTGCTTTACTCAACAAAAGGAGTATGAGGCACATTGAGACATATAAATCCGTTAAGACATGGAAATTACAATCTCATTGTGGTTGTGTAACAGACTCATGAAAAGCTAGACACAAGCTGTCCCAGGGCAGGGCAAGATTCCTTGCCAGCTGTTAGAGATCTCAGACAGGGCTTCGCCGGAGAGGAAAACCAGGAAGGAGAACCTGGGTAATCTGTTCTCCTGCGTAAGTCCAGGGAAGGACTGAAAGCAACAGCACAGAGATGGCAGAGAATGATGGAAGCAGTATTACCTGAGGATAAGTAACAGTGAAATAAGGCCACCCAAGGGACCAGATTTTCACAGTAAATAAAAACAAAGCTTAAATGAAATTTCACCTTGAAAAGGAAACTAATTTTTCTTATATTTAATAAAAGATGCAACTAAGTACTTACTAATGCTTAAAAAGCAAATCAAGTAGATTTTTGGTATAAATTTTGCAACAAACACTAGTAAGGCACCACAAGCGAGTTCACTATCTGACTTTTACTGCATAATCCTGGAAAACCATCTAAGGATTTTACCAGTGCTTTCAAAGCCTCTCTCCGCCTTTCGACATTTAAGCCATTCTACTTTTAAGAGCCCGATACCACCTTCTTTATCAACTACAAACGGTTTATCTGTGGGATGCAGATTTGAGTGAAACTTAGTTCTCAAACATTTCCTTCATGGAATCTTGCATCTTTTCCAAGATGTGCAATTTCATTTTACAACTGATTGTGACTTTTATCAATCAGCAATGAAAGACACTAACAAGCACTTGACTTGATGGACAGGGACTGAGGTTAGTGTTAGGCTACGACATCTGAGCATGGACAAATTTTTTAAGTGATCAGTCAGTTCATTAGTAACAATTATGACAACTTTTATTTTTCCCTCTAACACTCACTCATAACTGGAGAGATCAGGTAACCAAGAGTCTGATAACAAGGACCCCCTATTAATCACATGCAGAGGTCAGCAAAAAGGCCGATTCAACATCTACAAACCCTTGGCCAGTGTTTACTACACACCAGGCCCCATGCCAGTTTTGGGGACACAGATGAGTATGAAATGCCCTCAAGGAATTCAATCTAACACGAGGGTCAGACACATCAACTGTGCTGAGGCCTGTGATAAATAGGTGTGTATTAAGTGTTAGAGAATAAACATGGCAACAAACGGATAATTCTATCTGATGGAATCAAGAGAAAGTTCTCTCTGAGTTGGCCCTGGCAGGAAGAGTCAGAATTTTAAAAGGAGACAAGAGGGCAAAAGCTGCCAAGTAGAGGGAACCTAGTGACTGCAAGCTCAGGCCTTCTCAGAGAAATGCAGAGTCCAGCGATACTAGCTGGATGTTGGCTGCTGCAGTTTAGGAAAGAGTGATTTTAAAACAGAACCACTCTGGGAAGTGGATGGGCTCAGGCAACTGAGCTCCCACCTACCACATGGGAGATCACTGGTTCGGATCCCCGTGCCTCCTAAAGACAGAGAGCCTGGTCTGACGGGCAGGTGTGGCGAGCTGACACAACAAGAGATGGGAGAGGAAAAACCTCATGAGAGACACAACAGAGCAGGGAGCGGAGGCGGCTCAAGCGATTGGGCACCTCCCTCCCGCATCAGAGGTCCCGGGTTCAGCTCCCAGTGCCTCCTAAAGAAACAAGGAAGACGAACAGACACAGCAAGTGAAAAACAACAAAGGGGTGGGGAGAAATAAATATTAAAAAAACAAAACAAAACAAAAAAACAGAACCACTCTAGAAAGGGAGGGGGGCACCCAAGTTTAGATCATGCAAATAAGTTTGGATTTTATTCTCCAGCCATGGGAAGCCACAGTAAACTGTAAAACAAAGGAGTAATAATAATTGAGAAATACCTGTCCATGGGGTATAAAATGGATCAGAAGGGAAAATACCCAGGCAGGACATCCACAGGGGCCTCCTGTCAGTGTCCATGCAAGTTGGGAGCAGCAATAGGGGCAGGCAGGAGATAAGGGCGCAAAAGCAGTCCACCCCTGCGTGTGGAGGAAGAGTCAGAAATGATGCTGGGAGGCTTCAGCCAGGCTGCTGTTAGTAACTCAAAGAGAAAACACGAGAAGCATATTCCAGCGTGAGGAGGAGCCAACTGCAGCAGAGGCGCCAGCACTCAGCGGAAAGCTGGGCCTTGAGAAGTGGGTCTGGAAGTCTCAGCAGCATACAACAGCCAAAGCCGTAGAAAACGTAACTGCTTACAGAAGATCACAGAATTTCAACCAAATGAATCCTTTTTCCTCCCCTGAAATGCTCTTTTGCCTTTTTTTAAACCAGACACCAACCCTCCCACCTCATTCCTAAATCACCTTTCTTCTTATTAAACTCATCCCATAACTGCATTTCTATTCCAAAAACCAGACAGAGGGGATGCAAACCATGCAACGTTATTTAAGAAGGTCCTCCAATTCAAAAGGAAAGCTGTAGGAGTGAGTGTAGCTCAGTGGCTGGGCTTTGCATGTACAAGGTCCTGGGTTCAATCCCTGGTACCTCCTAAAAAAGTTTTCCATTTTTTAAGGAAAAAAAAAAAAAGGAAAGCTGTGTCTTCCAGGACTACTAAATCCTGGAAAAGGGAAAAGACATTCTCAATGCTTTTATGATGTCTTCTTTGAACAAAATGCAGAAGTCCAAGTGATGAGCACCATTCCCAGGAAGAGGGCCAGGAGGATGTCTCAAGCCTGGGTCAAGGGTGTCCAAAGGTTTTCACGGGCAAGGCCTTGGGCAAGTCATTTCTCCTGGAGGTTTTCCTCCGTTCCAGATGATGACTACACACCCTTCCAGGTGAGAATCTTCAAGCCTAACTCAACGGGGATTAAGGTTGAAAAATTTCATTTAAAAACAATAAAAAAAAATTTAAAAATCATTGGGCAATTCAAGGAATCTAAACATCTTTGGTTTTCTTTTGTTTCCTCAGAACTGCCTTTCGACTTTCCCTGCTTATAAGCACATCTGTAACACAGGCTCGCGAGGGCACAAAGAGGAAGTGAAGCCCAAACACCTCATTCTCTGCATTAGCAGCTCCGGTGAAAGGCTGTGGGCACAGAAAAGGCATCAAATGACTAAAACTGGATCTGAGGGTTATCTGTAGCACGTAGTCAGTTTCTAGAGAGTTAAAACTAGCAGAAAAGGAGTGAACACATTTTTAAGGTCTATCTAGAAAGACGTTGACCAAACGTAAACAGTTATGGGGGTCTTCATATTTTTCCTTTACGTCTATGTACACATACGTAATTTTTGTAGTTTAAGATTAAAATTTTTAAGCTTAAAAGGGGGAAAAAACTCCTTTCTACCTTGCTCTTGGTTACGTTTCGGAGTCACATCTCTTAACTCCGGCTCGTAAGTGGGGAATCAGCAAATGTTACTCCTCCTCCACTCACAAACGACGCTTTCAGAAGGGTAAAAATCCAATTACGGACTCGATGAAGCAGAAGCCAAGGCTACCAAGTGGGCTTTTCAAAGGCAGCCAACGGCAAGCCTCCCTCATTCACTGCAGGCCCAAAGCCGCAAAGGGACTTTCTAGGCATATTTTTAATGGCCAAAAAAAAGGTACTTTGTGACTGAAAGTATTGTCTTCCGAGGAGAGCCCCGTTTCCCCTCTGAAACCGACGCGGGGGGGTGGGGGGGGCCGTTGGAGGCCGCGAGGCCTGCTTCGCGGGATTCGCCTTCAGGACTCGGGGAGAGACGAGGCGGAGCGCCCCGCGGCGGCGAGCCCAGCGCAGCCAGGAGGGCCCAAGCCCCAGGCCCCGCCCCGCCCGAGGGGCGCCACCTGACCGCCCCGCCCCCCGCGAGCGTCACCCGACCCGCCCGCGGACCCCCGGGCCGACCTGATGACACTGATGTGGAACTGGTCCTCGCGGAGGCCCCTCCAGGCGCCGGGCAGGAACTCCCGGCACCACACGTAGGCCTTGCGCCGCGTCCGCGCCTCGGGCTGCTCGTCGGCCGCCGGCGGCGGCGGGGGCAGCGGCAGCGGCGGCGGCGGCGGCGGGGGCAGCGCGAGCGGGGACTGGCGGCCGCCCAGCGGCTTGGGCTCGAGGTCGCTGGCGGCGCCGCGCTGCTGGCCCACGCCGGGCGCCGGCGCCGCGCTGCCGCCGCCGCAGCTCAGGAGCAGCCCGAGCGGCGAGGACTCGGCCTCGCCCCCGCTGCAGAACTTGGTCTTCATGCCGGGCGGCCGGGCCGGCGCGGCGGCCGCAGCGCGAGGGGACGCGGCTCAGGGCGGCCGGGCGCCGGCTCGCTGCGGGGATGGCCGGGGGCGCTGGCGGGCGGCGCGGGGCGGCGGTTGGCGGCGCGGGGCGGCGGGCGCGGGCGGCGGGCGCGGGCGGCGGCAGCTCGGAGCTGGTCCTGTCGCCGCGGCGCGCGCTCCTATACCGCCGCCGCACGAGGAGCGCCGGCCGCGCGTCACAGCCCGCCCCCGCGCTCGCCGCCCATTGGCCGCGCCCGCGCCGCTGCGCGCATCACAACCGCCGCCGCCCTCGCCTCGCCGCCTCCCATTGGCCGCCGCGCCGCCCCCCCTCGCCCCGGGCGCTGCGGCCGCCGGGAGGGGCGGGGCCGCGCGCGAGGGGGCGGGGCGGGGGGGCCGGGCAGGGGCCGCGCGCGGAAGGGGCGGGGCGGGGGCGGCGCTGGGGGCGCCCTCCCGAGGCCCCCGGGCTTGGCGTGGGCGCTAGAACTTTCCCCCGGCGCCCGCGGGAGCCCCGTGAGCTGCGAGGCCGGGGGCCTGGCGGGGGGCAGGCAGGAAACTGGCGGCGGGAGGCCGCCGCTCCTGCCGCGTGACCTTGGGGCACGGCACCGCCGGGAGCCGCGCGGGTGCGTTTTCAGAGCCCCCCCCGCGCAGGCTCGGCCCGGCCACGCCGCGGCCCACCCGGAGCCGCAGCAATGACCCCGAGCCAGAAGTCGAAGGCCACGCAGCCGGGCAGGGCCGCGCGGGAGGCCTGGCCCGCGGGAGCCCACGCTGGCTTGGCGAGCCTCCCCGCAACCTCAGTTTCCCTGTCCGTGGTGCTGAGGACGCGCGGGAACAGGCGGGGCATTATTTCCGCAGCGCGGAGCATGGGCCGGTGGTGCGTGCCACGGGGCTGCTGGCATTGGTGGGCGTCCCCGCCGCCATCCGGTGCAGGAGGCCGCCGCGTGACCGTGACTAATGCACCTTTGCCCAGGTTTGCCACGCACTGCCCGGTGTCGTCTCCGCCGCCGTCCTTTCTGGAAGCAAGTGGGGGTACAGTTGAACGAAAAAATTACGGATCCTATTTTGTGACGCATAAGCCAGGTCAGGAGGCTTCCCTGGGTGCCAGAGGCTTAGGAAATCCAGCGCCTGGTTTTCTGCACGGGGACGCACACAAGTCTGCCGGAAGCAAAGGGCTCTTTTTAGACTGTGTACTCGGCTGAACTTGCTCCAAGAACAACTCTCTTTTTGAACAAAGGATAAAAATGAAAGGGGCTTTGACAGGCTGCTGCTGGAGGTAGGCCTGAAAGTTGAGCTGGCAGGAGCTGGTGTTTAGCAGGGAGTCCCACGGGAAATTTGAAAGAATGAAAAATCAAGGTCTCCAGTCAGGGTAGCCATTTAGATAAGGGAACCACGGACTTGTCTAAAAATACCAGCCCACAAGGAGGGGGGGCCCGGGACCACGGCCCACCCAGGTGGCTGGCCCTTTGTCCCACTCTCCCCTGGCACCAGTCTGGTAATCTCAGAGGAATGCGGGGAAAGGGCAGGAGGAAGGGGTACTAGAGGAAAGGGGTGGGCCTCTGTTATCTGAAATCACTCTTTCTGGTTCTGCAGGTTTGGGTGATTGAGACTCACTGGCCCGTTTATGGGATTGCAGCTCCCTGTGGGAGTAAAAGGTTGCCTCCTTAAAGACATTAGAAAAGTTCCCTTGGGCCAAAACCTTGAAAGAAAGGTGGGATGGGCTACCTGTGGGGCTGGAGAGGTTGAAGCTTTGTTTATCCATGAAGGATCTTGAGTCCTGAGGTTTTAAATGGGGGCATGGTGGAATTCAGTTAGAGCGGAGCTCTACCCCTGGCCTGTGAGGACAGGAGAACTTGGCAATGGAGGCAGTTTCCTACCTCTGCCTTATCTTTTCCTTCAAAAGTCATAGAGAAGCTCACCCATTCAACAGAGGATGGTTCCTAGGCACTTGGGGGGGCTCCCGGTTTGCAGGATGGGGTGATTTGTTTCAATCAGATGGTTTGAATGTTTGGAGAAAGCTGAATCCTGGGATACAGGATGAAAACAAAAAAGTTTTTTGAGGTACCAGGGTCAGGGATTGAACCCAGGACCTCGTTTGTGGGAAGCTGGTACTCAACCACTGAGCTACACCAGCTCCCCTGAGGTTTTTTTGTTTGTTTGTTTTGTTTTTAGGAGGTACCAGGGATTGAACCTGGGACCTTGTACATGGGAAGCAGATGCTCAACCACTGAGCTGCATCCGCTCCCCGGGATGAATTTTAAGGAACTGACTTTGGGCCCATCAGTTGTGTGTCTGGGAGGGCCTTGCCCTTACAGGTGCTTTCTCACACGTTGGCGTCTTGTGACAGTTTTGAGCTTTTTTGGTGAATCCCAGAAAAGATCATGCTCACCGATTCCTGTGAGTGTGGGACCTTTGGACTGGATTCAGTTCGGGGCCTGTGATGGGAGTACTGCAGTGGGTGACCAGGGCGGTCCAAACCCTCTCACTGGAGCCCTGGATAAGGAAGAGTGAGGAGCAGAGCTGCCGTTTTTTTACCCTGCCATGTGGGAGAAGATTCCAGGATTGCCTACAGCTGCAGAGAGAGGCTGACGGCTAGAATCAGAGCAGCCCAAAGCTGAGGAGACCAGGCCTGGGGAGAAGCTGAGCTCAGGGAGGCAGTAAGCCTGGAGGAGAAGGCAGAGCCTGGCCGCCGCTGTGCCTTGTCAGGTGGCAGGAGTGCAGGGTCGCCAGCAGCCGGCCTTTGGTGAGGCAGCATCTCTTGATGATGCCTTGACTTGGACGTTTTCATGGCCTCAGAGCTGTAAGATTTTACCCTAAAAAAAATTCCCATCGTATGCTGCAGGGAAATGTGCACAGGAGGAGCCTCCCCTGCTGACTGTCTGGTAAGTCCCTCGTGGCCCTGCCTCTCCAGAGATGCCTAGATGCTCACGGGCTGGGACCTGGTGGCTTCACTCTTGGGAGAGGTCCCAAGGAAATTGCTCCAGAGAGGGAAAGTGTGTGCCCAGGTGGTCTGAGCTGGGCTCTCCACATGGCCAGCTGATCTGTCCTGTGTCCCTCGTGCCTGGCAGGGAGCCCAGCTCAGAGTTCTCAGTCTAGATTTAATCAAATCATGGAGAACCAGGAAGGTGGGGGTCTCGTTCAGCGTGGGTCCGTCAGCCCGCTCTGGCCTGGGTCCCACGCGGGGATGGAGGTCTGAAGGTCACCAGGGTACCCCACTCATTGGAAGTGAGCATTTTTGAATCCCCAAACAGCACGTGCACATGGTTTTTTAAAGTGCCATTGAAACTGGATAAAATAAAATAAGAGTAAATTCCCATCAAAAAAGCCAACCCACTTCTGGCATTTTGCACTAGCAGCCCTCAGCACACTAAGCCGCGGCTCCCCACCTTAGCGCCCACAGGCTGTCCTCCCTCAGCCCAGCTGGGAGGCGACGTGAAGCAGAATAGCAGCAAAGCTCCTTGTCAGAGCAGAAAGGTCACCAGCCTCCCTGTCATCCCCACAACACTTGGGAAGCTCAGTTCTGTTACCTCCATTTAACAGAGAAGGATACTGAGGTTCAGAGGGGTTAGGTAACTCACCTGAGAACACAGAGCTAGCAAACGAGCCGGCTGAACGCGGAGCCCGGCCACAGCTTGCCCTGGCCACCTGCTGCCTCCTCATGGCCTGGCCTCCGCCATCTGGCCTGAGAAGAGACTGATGGGCCCAGCTCAGCCCTGAGGGCCCCGTCCGCAGGCAGTGACCAGCCCGTGGACGGGTGCCCTGAAGTCAGGTGGCCAGGTTGCCGTACCAGACATGGGTGCCTGGGCCGCGGGGGCTGGGACAGGGGCCTTGGAAGGTGCGGCCGCGGCGGGGATTCTGAAGTGAGGCCCAGCTCCCGCAACACGCGCACCTTACACGGGAGTGTGTGGCACACGTTAAGATAGTTAGCAAAACACACGGAACTTCGGTGACCAGAGCCAAGGACTTCTAACCCACAGCCCAGCTCAGGCAGGGGGCTCCAGGGCTCGGGGTCCCCTCGTTGGCACCCCCCCTCCCGTGCAGGCTGCAGGCTTCCAGCTGGTCACCGCGGCTCACCAGCACTGCCACGCCCAAGGCCCCACGTGCAGATCCTTTATTGTGCCACCAGCGCTCTGCGGACACCGCCCCTCCCTCCTCCCTGTGTGGCCAAGTGGGAGAAGCCCTGACTGGAGCCCTGCCGGGGTCTGTGTCCTGCCCCCCCCCCCACCGCTGCCTCAGTTATGCTTCCTGGTCTGTGAAAATGGGTTAATAGCCCACCTTGTAGGGAGGTGGAGAGGACTAGTGAGCTGGAGAGTAGGGGCGCTTCACACAGGCCTGGCAGGCAGGCGCTGTGCTGTGGGCACACACACACTTCTCGCCGATGTGCCTGGTGACAGCGAGAGGCAGTGGTTGTCTCTGTTATTTCTCTTGAATACCAGTGGAGACAGGCCTGCAGAGGCCCTTGGCTGAGGCGGCCCAGGTCTCCTGGCTCCTCTGCCCCAGGCAGCCCTTTGTGTGGCAGCAGATTCCAAACTGCCCTCCCCTACAGTCCAGCTCAAGCCCTGGGCTTGGCTCTGTGGCCTATCCTTGGCTTAGCCAATCAGGACCCACCCCTGGCACCGGGGTGGTCAATTCCACCCCAAACCCACCCAGGCAGAGACTGGGGGACCTTAGCTTATATCAGGTACTAAAATAATCGATTTGGAATGAAAGAAAACAAACATTCTCTCCATAGCTGTGGGGAGAGCAGCCCCAGATGGCGTTTGAGCAGGGCTTTGGGAGGTTGGGACGGCATTCACTGGGCAGCCTTGAGCTGCTTACCTCTGCAATGGGCATAATTGTACCAACTTGCCAGAATTATCTCTGAGGATGTAATGAAGGCAGCCTGGCACGCTGGAGGTTTCCAGGAAAAATGTCAGATACATCATTATCGGAAGGAGAGAACCAGAATATAATTTTAATTATGATCCTGCCCCAGAAATTTCTCCCAAGAAAATAAATCACTCAAAGCAAAAAGCCCCATGCCTGGAAGTGCCCACTGCTAAGTCATCTGTAATTGGAGAAAGCTAGAAATAACCTAAACATTTGACCAGCTCCTGCACTGGGCCAGTAAAGGAAGTGAGTCCACATGTTAGGAAATTGGACAAGAATTAAGTACGACCAGGTTGGAATTGATAGGGATATGGCAAGTGTTTGTTTCCTGCCCATTTCTCAAGCGCATTCCATGTGCCAGGCTAGATGCTGGGCAGCACCGAGCAGGGGGGAGAACAGGTCAGCCGGGTTCCTGCTCCACCACCACCCACCCCGCGCCACCCTGAATGTGGTATACCAAATACCATGGATTGTACACTTTTTATAAAGAAGTGATGGCTAAAATAGGCCCCAAATCCTTGAGGAAAAAAAAAAAATCCCTAAGCTCTGTGACTGAGGTTGAATTGTGAGAGGGGCCGCACAGAGGGTGGGTGCTGGGCCTCGGGAGGGATGGTGGGGAGATTGGGAGGGTCCTATCCATGCTGAGCCCTGGCCGGAGGGGCCTGCCTGGGGGGTCCCCAGGCCCGCAGAGGGGCTTACCCAGAGCCGCACCAGCCCCAGGGGACTCTGACCTAGGACTCCTGCCTCTGAATCCCGGGGCCTCGACCTTCACACCCAAAGCACCTTTGGCAAGAGGCACCTGAGCATGTGGCACAGGTGGGGGGGGTCCATGGAGGGAGAGAGAAGTAAAGCCTTTGCAGCCCTCTCACCGCCCCCCCACAAGTGCACCCAGGACCAGGTGCCCCCTCTCCCGCTCTGAGCCATAACATAGTGACGTGGCGCAGGGAGGCCCCAGCTGAAATCCGACCTGCGGAACTTAGGTTACTGCCGGGCCCTTTGCTGAGAGCCGGGTTTGGCCCCTGCCCAGGGAGCTCCGTCAGTGAGAGACCAGGCCGGCCCTTCCCGGAGGTCTCTAAGCCCAAGTGTGGGCTTCCACATCCACCCGGGTGCCAAACTTTCTCCCATGTGCCCGGCCTCAGCACCCACCTCTAAGCCAGACTCCTCATCACCAGGTGGAGGCAATTCCCATCCCCCCAGGGCAAGGAAGGGGCTGTGCACTGACTTGGGGCCCCGCCAGAGGAAGCTGGGTCCTTCTACTGACTAAGGTGCTAGGGTGTAGCCTTCACCCACCCTTTGGAAGGGTGGCCCCTGCAGTGACTCATCCCCATGCCCGTGCCGGTTGGAAAGCAAAGCCCACAGTAGCTCAGGCCATTCACAAGGGGCAGCCCAGAGGTCCAGCGGGGCCTGGAGCCTTTTCCATTCTTTGAGGCTCCCGGCACCTTCAAACATGAAGAAATGCCCCGACAGGGCATATTTGAAACACATTGAGCAAATCAGTGCTTTTACGCACATGCAGAAGTCCCAGCTAAGATGTTTGCTGTTCACAAGCTCCCAGCAGGATTAATAAAAAATAATTTCTAGAGCACTCTAAGTGGTAGTGGTGGGGGGTAAAGACCATCCTTCAAGCCTGACCACATATATCCGTGATAATCTGATTATCTGGTTTTAGAGATGACACCAGAAGCTTCAATCTGGAGCCCTTGGGGCACAGAGGTCAGCCCCCAGGTCCACCGGGCAGGAACCCTGAGCAATGATGCTCCATCTACTGGAGGCAATTCCTCGAGCCCCTCACAGTGCATTTCCTGTGACCCTATATCTCTGCTTTAAGTCAGACTGTCCCGAACTCACTTTCCAAATTTGGATATGTGCTGCAGTGTGGTGCCCTAAGCATGCATTGTTTTTTTTTTTAGGAGGTACTGGGAATTGAACCCGGGACCTCATACATGGGAAGCAGGCACTCAACCACTTGAGCTACATCCGCTCCCCTGCATGCATTATTTTTGTAACACAAACAATAAGTGGAATTTTTAAAGAGATTTCAGTTATGAAGGAAGTCATGTTCTAGGGAAGGGTTTTCTGTCCTGGGAGCTGGGTTAGCCTCTGCACCCCGCTAAGCGCCTCTCTCCTCAGTTGGCCCTGGCCCTGGGCCTGGACTCCTGCCACTAGCCTTGGAAGGCCCTCCCTTCTGCAGAGGACAGCTCACGGGACCCAAGGACCCCTTGCACAGATGGGTAAGCTGAGGCCCAGGGGGACTGGTAGGAGGCCAGCGTTGGGCCTGTCCTCTCTCCCCACTGTCCTGGCCCAGGGCCTGGCTGGCAGCTGGCGACCCTCTTTGTGCCCTGGGCTGTGCCCCCAGCTTCTCAAGTGCCGTGTAAGAGGGCAGAGGGCGGCGCCCCCCCGCAGGTGGCTGGGGGGAGGGGAGGGGAGGGGAAGGGAGACCAGGCTAGGATCCTTGGGTCCGCTGGGTCCCGGGAAGCTGCGCCACTCCTCCCCCCGCCCCAAGGCCGGGGCCACACTCCAAGGCCAGCGAGGCCTCTGGGGCTAAGAATCTGGTCCGACGGGATTCCAGAGGCTGCCGCCTGGGGCCTGTGCGGGGAGGTGGGGCCTCACCCGGCGCTGGGGGCGGGGAGCCCCCTCCGCCTGGCCTCCCTGCTCTCCAAGCCCCCGCCTTGGGGCAGCCGGCAAAGGGTCGCCCCCAGGATAGCCGGGCTAACGGCGAGCTTTGGCCTTCTGCTCTGGTCTCCAAGCCCCCTTTCCTGGGGCCTTGCTGTCGGGGCGAGAAGCTCCTTTCCCAGCACAGTAACTGCCCGGGACGGCGGCACCTGCGGGGCCTCCCGGGGGCTGCAGAGGAGGGACCCCTGTTAGCGTCCACCCCAGAAATGCCCCGGGCCAGGCCAGACCCCTGCCCGGGCCAGGCACCCGCGGCCAAGCCTCCTGCACCCTTGGGTCTGGGGCCTGAGGACCTCACCCTTTCCTGGCTTTTCCTAATATAGGTGTCGGGCACGCACGTTGTAGGGACTCAATGGATATTTCCATGAATGGATGAATCAACGAGCTCACGAACTGAAGGTTCCCCAGCTCGCACGGTTAAACTGACTGCCCGAGTTCTAACCCCAGTTCCACCTCTTGGCTTTTTGGCCTTGGGCGGGAGCTACTCTCTCTGTGCCTCTGCTCCTCACCTGTAAAACGGGGGTTGTGTTAGTGCCCACCTCACTGGTTGTTGGAAGGATTAAATGAGCTGATAGTTACAAGGAGCTTAGAACATGGCAAGTGAAGCCATTTTGCTCCAGGCTTCCGCAACCTCAGCATACACCTACCTGGCCTCCTTCCTTCTTGACCCCCTTGCCCACACCCTCCCTTCTAGGCTCCCCTCTGTCACCCATGCCCACCGTCATGCCCTGCGCTTTCACACCACCAGAACTCGCACCAGCCCTGAAATTTGGGTCCCACTTTGGGTCCACCAGCTCCTAGCCTTTGAACTTACCATCACTACCTCTGGCTAGAATTTTCCAATCCCTTTCATGTCTCCATTCTCCAGTGTACCACCTTCTCCCCTCTGGCTGTCTTTTCTCCTTGCCCCCAGTTGAGGTTCCATCCCTGCGCTGTTGCCCCTCTTGGCAAACACTCTCCAAGTACTTTCAGGACACCTGGGAAAGCGACATTGCCCAGCCCTTGCAACGGACTAGGGCTGTGGACTTGTTATGTAGGTAATTTCCCCTCCTGCCGACTAGAGGCATAGGATTCAAGGGAAGAAGCTGGGGCAGAATCGCTGGTTCCAAGGAGCCTGCGTCCCTGAAGCACCACCTAGAAGGCTACCTGCCTTCACCTGAGTGGACTAATACACCAGCCGAAATGACCTGTGTCCCATCAGGGCCAAGGAGGTTAAATATCTGGTGTGCCTCCCCCACAGGCTCAGCCCCTTCCACAGTAACCCTGGAAGCTGCATGGTGAAGACAGCAGCATCCCAAGAAGGTGGGAGCCTGGGTCCCTGTGTCGCCATGTGGAGGAGAGATGCCTGACCAGGAACACCTGCAAGGATTTTGTGGGAGCCAGAAGCAGAGCTTTGTGGCGCTCAGCTGCTGAGCCATAGGGGCTGTCTGTTCTGGCAGCTGGCTGGCGGAACACGGCTCTCCTTCTCCATCACATTCACCTGGCAAACCCCACCCCTGGAAGAACCCAGCGGCTGCTTCTCCCCTGCCCCTGAAAAGTGGAATGTTCTTGAGCAGCATCCCTCAACTGGGCCAACTGGTTTTACTTTAAATTCATGACCCTTGGCCACATGCAGTCCTCACACTGTCCTACTGCCTTACCCCAGGAAATTTGTCTTTCTCCTCTGAGGTGACCATTTCATACTTTCTTGTCTCTTGTCAAATCTCCCACTTCCCGCTGCCCTACCCTTGCTCAGACTCCATTGAGGAAACAGCAGCAGAGAACAGCCTTGTTTGTGTCCCATCAGGTGACAGCCCCACTTGCAGCTGCTTCTACCTTTTCCGGCTCCCTTCCTGTCACATGTGAAGAAAGAACCCTCGTCCTCTCAAAGGCCTTTGCACTTGCTATTTCTCCTTCCTGACTTATTCACAGCTAGCGTCTTCTTCAGGGAAAGTTCAGCGTCACCTCCCCCAAGCAGTCTTCCCTGATTAGCCTACCAGGAGGAGGCGCCCTTTCAGTTACTTTCGCAGCACTGTTTCGGCACCTTCGTAAAACTCACCCCACACTAGTATTAGTTTGTGTGGAGGGTTGATTTTTTACCTAGTAAGGAACTTGGGACCCTTCCCACCTTTCATGTAGACCTCGCAGCACCTTTTGCCTCAGAAGCAGAAGAGAACAGGCCTTTGAGCCCCAAAAGCCAAGGACCTGAGGGGTTCAGGGCCTGGAGAACGTGTGATGACTCAGGGCCAAGCTGCAGTAACTTCTAGACGAAATAAGTTTCCCCACACTGGGAGGGAGGAATGAGAGTCACAGGGGAAGCTGAAAGGTGGTAGAAGCTGCGGATTCCTGAGAAAGACAGGCTGTGTGACCTGCGCCTCCTCAGGCTGAGCCCAGGTGGCCACAGGAGGGACCTCAGGTGGGCTGTGAAGTCTGCAAGCATCTTGTGAGCAACTGGTAATGGCTGCCCGTGAGGGTGAGGAAGATTCTAAGCTCTGTGAGAAAAAGTGTGGTGGTTGATTAGCAATGCCTGCACTGGTCTGGGATTGGTGGGAGGGGTAAGAATGCCAAGTATTTCCATTCTATCATCTGTGTCTGCACAGACTGCCACCACAGCAACTTGGGGTGGCATTAGGAATCCAGGATTTGAAACCAGGCCCATCTGGTACAAAGTCTTTGCTGTATCTTGCTGCCTTCTAGATGTCCTTTGTGGTCCTGTTGGCGGAAGGCTCTGGGTTCTGGGCTTCCACGTTCTTGGCTTATGTTGCATAAAAGATTTTAAGGACACTTTATAGGGCAGGCAAGGGAGTAAAGATTTTAAGAAACGAGAAAAGAGTACACAGTCCTAGACATAGATGTGGGTGTGCATGAGTGGCATGTGGGGGGCCCCAGGTTAGGCCTTTTAAACCCTTCCTCCTCCCACTTCCTAATGTTGGGGAGGGGCCCCAGCTTTCTGCTGTTCTGATTGGTTGCATTACGAGCCCCACCTGTTAGCTCTCAGGGGCTCAAAGAGGAGGCCTGTTTGGGCTTCTCCGGGGCTTCTCCTTGACCTCTCCTTGACCTCAGAAGGAGTTCCAAGTGGCCAGGTTCTCCTGGGATCCCTCAGGAGGTTTCCAGGGTGGGGTCTCAGGGTCATGTGTTCTGCTGGGTCTGCCAGGTCGTCCCTCTTTTCCCTACACTAACCTGCCTCAGTGCCTTCCTTTTGTCCTGGATAGTTCATTGCTTCAGTCACTTTTTTTTTTCCCTCATTCACTTTTTTATTTATTTATTTATTCCCCCCACTCTGCCACTTGTGCTCGCTGTATGCTTTCTCTGTCCACTTGTTGCGTGTTTCCTCTTTGTCTGCTTGTCTCCCCTTTGTTGCGTCATCTTGCTGCGTCAGCTCTCCACGGGTGCCGGCCAGCTTGCCCTCACCAGGAGGCTCCGGGACCCGAACCCAGGGCCTCCCGTGTGGTAGACGGGAGCCCAACCACTTGAGCCACAGCCGCCTCACTCTCATTCACTTTTTTAAAAAGTAATTGCTAATTTAAAAAGCTGAGCTGAGTGATTACCAGCAAACTCCACCAGTTCCGTAACAATCTTTTTTGGAAATGAATGTCTCGGCATAACACAATGTCTTTGTCTCTTACATTTAGCTCTTCCTCCATGACTTTATCCCAGATTCCGTCTGGGGGTTGCCCTCTATCACCTCCTTCCTGCCCGGGGTGGAGCC
Organism: Cabassous unicinctus; assembly: GCA_029593785.1. Lineage (NCBI taxonomy): Eukaryota > Metazoa > Chordata > Mammalia > Cingulata > Chlamyphoridae > Cabassous > Cabassous unicinctus. Next base: position 27,016 of record JAQZBX010010026.1, read on the forward strand.
GGCCGAGCCCTGTGCTCAAACACCTCCGAGTTCCCAGGCCTCCGGGACCCTTTGCCGCTGTTCCCCTTGCTCCAGTTGCTCCTATCTTTTCTTCTCTCCCTGGAGCTACTGTTCCTGGACCAAGCTCTGGTGTCCACATTCTGGAAGGCCCAGCCGGACTCAAGCAGCCAACTGACGGGGATGCTGGTCAGCTTGGCTGGGTTCTCCCCGCGCCCAGGTGGCCCTGCTCAGGCAGCGCTGGCCCCGTCCACCCACGCCCCCAACTCCCCCTCCTCTCCCCTTCCCCCCAGGGGCTTGGCTCTTCCCCAGGGCTCCTTCTTTGGAGGGGCGCTGCTCGTCCCCCTCCCCTCACCCATCCCCTCACCTCTCCAGTGGCTCCCTTCCCCAAAGAAAGACTCCCCAATCCTATAAAAGACAAAGCTTCTTTTTCTTGT